>VWZL01000709.1:184821-225220 GCA_013396915.1 Stercorarius parasiticus
GGTGCCCGCGGGGTGCGACGGGGTAGGGAGGGAGGGAGCGGGGCGGGAGGAGCAGGGATGGAGGCGGAGGGAGCTGGGGCACCGCGGGCGGTGTAGAGCCCTGGGAGCGCCGGGCCCGCCTCGGTAGGCGGGAACTGCCCCGCGGTCCCTGTGGTGTTACACGAGGTACGTATACCTGGTTACCCCATTGCCCGGCCACAACACAACAGAAGCAGGGTGGGAGCTTAACTAGCAATATTTATTTTTATTATTTTTATTTTTTTTAGGTACGTACTTTGGGGTGCTTCACTTCGCGTGAGTTGTCAGTGCAGGCTGATGAAGGGACAGTGGGAGGTAACGACTGGTGCAGTGAGGAGGCAGCAGACCAGCAAGTAAATACTAGACAAAATATGACCATATGGAGAGGTAGTACAACGTTGTGAAGTGAAAAATGAGCAGACAAATGCACTTAAGTTGCATATTGAAAGTAGTATTGAATAGGGATATATGTATTTATTTTTTGGGGTATGAGGAGGATGGTTTCACAGTAGCTGGAAGGGCAGTTGTACAAAATGAAGTGGTATAATGCCGGTGCCTTTAGGCTTTGCATAAAATGAGTCATTTCTAAAAGGGGCTACCTGATGATGATTTACCCATATTAAGAAACGGTTTCTTGTTATGTGTGAACGCAACCTCCAGAAGGCCGGGTGGTCACCTGGAGTGTGTAATAGATGCCTGAGAAACTTTTGTCTCCATTACACCGTTATGACAAACCACGCAATGCGTTCTGATCCTAGCAGGAAGGAACAGGCAATCAGTGAAGTAACCTGAAATTCTTGGATTTCGCGTGTTTTGATGCTCATGACAGCAACACAAGCAAGATTTTAAATAGATAGAATTGTCATAATGTTCCTTTTTTTTTTTTGAAACTATAAATTTATACGTTACAAATATGTAAAATGGCTTTTTAGTGCCAGAACACATTACAGGAATAAACACAGCAAGTAGGACCTGAGTTGAAAGCATACTGAAAGAGCTTATTAATTTTTAATTAATATTAGCTTCTAGTTTCAACAGGTTGAGTGTAGATGTTGGTATAATCTAGGTAATTAACAGCGAGAGATGCTAACCTGTGGTAAAAATACTCTGTTTTAGTAAGGATCTAGTATTCCCTATGTGCATTAATGTACAAAGATAATTAAGAGATTTCCCATTTACCATCTTTTATCTAAGTCGCATATATTAAATTGCATTAATCTTTCTTCAGAGACAATACAATCTATTGTTTTTGCCATTTATATGTTCTTTGTAATTTGTCAATGTTGCTGTTTCTTTTATAGTCAAATGAAAGAAAACTCTGCACAGTACTCCCAAATGTGAGATTAGCAAAGCAGGTGTAAAGAGGAATTATTACCTCTCTGGCTTTAAAAATCAAACCTGGTGTATACATGACTTGTATATACAACATTGGCTTCTCTTGAAATAGTACAAACTCATGTCTAACATACACAATGTCAGGGATGGCTCAGAGAAGAAATATGCCATCTTTCATTTTTTTCTATGTCTAATAGCTGTTACTTGTTATGTTTTTACATAACGTCCTTCACTTTGCAGCCCCTCTAAACCCCCAGTATTTTTCTGTATATTTCCCACCTTTTCTCAGCAGTCTGGCTGGTGAATAAATGGTACAAAATGAATAGGTACAACAATTATTAACAGCAGGGGTTGCTTGGAAGCTGGAAAATAGATCTGTGTACATAAACTCCCTGTAAAAAGAGGCAAAATAGACTGAAGAGATCTAGTGCTTTTGAATGCTGTAAGTTTAATTAGTGCCTGTTCCAATGATATCTGTACAGAAACCATAAGACATTTTCCTTTATCAAGTTTTATTGTGTTTGAAAGAGGGAAGTAGTGAATTACAGTCTTAGAAGGCTTTCTGTATGTATGGGAAGAAGGGATTAATCATAATAGAAAAAGGGAATTTGCTCATATAAGTGAAATAGTTGTCAATTAAATAATATCTGAATAGGAGAGATTGTAAATAATGTGATGGGCTCGAACGTATTTTCAAAGAAGGTAGCCTCTCTCACTTAGGAAAGTTTTATTCCAGGTCCAGTCCAGTCTGGTTCTCTGGAGTCCTGTCGGTCTTGTAAAACTAGAGGTGACATTTCCATGGCGCTTTGAGCTGGTCTGACTTGGGGCTCTTGGAGTTTTACTCTCCCCTTAAGTCAGCACTGACTTCGTGTTGGTTCGAGGAGATGACCAGACTGAAAACTACACTTGCTCGCGGGAGTGGTTGGTGTCTGGCTGGAGGAGCCCCAGGACTCATCTGGCTCCCCAGCAGCACTGTCTGGAGCGGTAGCTGTGAAGCAAAGAGGGACAGGTCTGTGCAAGGCAGAGCTCAGGCAGCCCCAGGAGAGTTTGGGGGGCGGGATCTTGTCTGGAAGTGCAAATTGGGCATGTAGGCATAGGACAGCATCTGACAATGTCACTGTAGTGTGTTGCCTTCTGTTTCTAACCAAACCATTGTGCCCTCTGTGCCAGTCTGTGGTGACTGCTGAAGGCCCTGATATTTAATAGGGGCATTTCAATCTATTTAATGGTATCTCGACAGAAAAAAATTATGATATGAAAGAAACCAAATAAAAAAAGTAGAAGCCTGCTTCTTGGGAGGTTGATAATAAGATACGTTTAAAAGAAACCTTCATTAAGCTTCAGTTTGGCATAATCATGCCTGTACAAAAGAAAATTAATAATATGCAACAGGCCAAAGATGCTGACAGAGATTGGAAGGTGTAGTTGCATAGGCCCAAATGGATCTCTTAAAAATAATCAAGCAGTTTTGGGGGAGAGGGGACTTTTCCACATAAACTTTGCATGTCCATGAACTGCTCTGCTCCAGAGCTGTTTATCTTGATGCTTTGCATAGGCCTGAGTCTGCATTTTCATCTTTTTTTGCAAAGTTAAATCCCTTTAATTGGAAATCAGCTTGACCTGTTGTAGATTCTGAAAAAAGTGTCTCTATATAATCTGGTCCTACTGATCTGCATTTGATGTAATTCTTTCACTAGCTTATTATCCTTCAACCTCCTGAGCAATTTTTCATTTGTCTTTTAACTACACACAATTCCTAATGCTTCTTTTAAAAAGCCAAAAGAAGAGTTTCTATTTCTATTGTAGTCCTAATGCTTATCCTTCTTTTATAATAGTTTTCTGGTTCCTCTTACTTGTTATAAACTACTAAATCCTATATTGCTTTTAACTCTTTAGAAGTAATTTTCTTCCACTTGTATTGCTTTTTTAGACAAATATGTTTTTCTGAAAGCTGTATGCTTTGCCTTGTTTCTTCCTACTTCATAACTTTTGAACTTGTTGACTGATGTCAGCCAAAATTGACAAAGTAGCGTCAGTCTCAAGGATATCAAATATTTACAGGTTATATGAAAATCATGATGTTGGTAGTGGGGGAAGGACCCAAATTAATGTTTCTGCTGATGGAAAACCTGCAGCATGGTCGCAAGTTATCTGCTCTGTTAGACCCGACTTAAACTGAGCAGACAGTTAATGTACAGCTCTGAACCAGCTGGCGGTTATGCTGCCCTTTGACAAGCTGATAGGGAGCACAGCTGGGTTTTACAGCAGCTCCAGGCTCTGGCCAGAAGCACACTGAAGTTTGCAGTGCAGACGTGAAGTTGTGTAGGATGTGTATGTGAGATAAATGATTTGCACCTGATCTTGAAGTACCCGAATGGAACGATTCTTAAAATTGAGCTCTGTAAAGCCATAATTTCCATGGAGCAGCCTTCAAACCATGTTAATCAGTGAAATTTTGAGTTAGAAGGTGGTGTATCTGCTGGTCGGCACATGATTCCAGGGCTTGACAGCAGTACATTTGTTGAAGTTTAACGTCTGTTGGCATATTCTGTAAATGTTGTTTTTTTCTTTTTAAGAGGGAAAAATCCAGAAGGAGAATGTATTTGTAATCTTCACTTACATCTTACAGCAGCTCCATGCTGAAAAGATAAAATACCAATTTTCAGTTTGGAGTTGTTTTTTTAAGGAGAGATAGGGGGTTGTGCTGCTTTTTCCCCAGTGCCTTTTCTAAAACTTTGTTCAACAGGATGTTTGGGGGAAATGTGACATTATTGGGTTTTGGCGTTCCAGGAGAGCTTGAAGTGGATCCAGCCTATCGTCTTATGCATTCCCTTCTGCACTGAATGTCAGGAGTAATTCATGTTGTTGACAGCTATGTCAACATGTGAAACTGAGTGAAGGACAGGAACTAAACAAAAAGCTAATAATAGAAGAGGCAAGAAAGTGAGAAGTGAGCACTTCGTTAGTAAACTTTCTTGCTGTCACGAGTAAGAGGGTCAAATAGTGGAGTCTGTCCTTATCTGTTACTGCAAGCGCCTTCTTGCTGGCAACGTTCAAGCGAAAGAGCTGTTTGTACATCTGTGTGCATTTTGTAAGTATTGGAAACAAGCAATCTACCCAAGAAACACGCACAGTGGATACAAAAGTTACTTTGATTTATCTCCATTTTTTTAATTATTTACCCTACTTTAAGCTTATGCTTCCAAAAACTCTATAAAGTATGATCTCACTTGTACCCATTGCAAACATTAAAAATATGATTTATCTCCCAGGCAATGTGAGGCATGATGTTAGTGGTTGTTTCGTGTGTCTTCTGCAATAGAAGAGTAATTTCTGTTTGTTCAGTGATTACCATACTCTGTATCGCGTGATTAACAGGCAACTCTAGTACAGGCTGTTGAAGAAACATTTATTCTATTTTGAGACGTGCTTAGTCATCCCTGTTTTGGCCTCTAACAGGTTACGAGCATTGCTCCTTATTCTTTCCTAGTAAATCCCATGAACAGGCTAATCCAAAGGTCAATTTGTGAGAAGCAGTCTCTGGTGCTGGAGGATGGGAATTCTGGAGTGCTATGTTACGGCCCAAGTGTGTTGTGTATTGCTAGCAGAAATCGGAGAGTATATTCCACGTTTCCTTGTGTGTTGGTAAATCTAACAGTTTACATCATGCAGGTATGGAGTGGCTGCTAAATATGGGGCAAGCATATGTAAGAGGATCTTTATTAGTAGGGAATATGATACAGCCCTTCTGTGTCCTAAAGACAGCATTCAGATATAAATATTTCTTCACGGTTGTAAACAGAATACTAAAGAGGCTTACCTTTAATTTGGCTTTTTCTAATAATTAAACCTGCTTTTGTATTTGTGTTACTTGTGTATTGGTGTAGGCAATGTAAAACACATTCATAACCTTAGTTATTAGCATGTTTTGTGTTGATTTTTTCAGGTGGTCTTGTGTGCATATCTAGTACATTTTGTGTCTAACTGAATTGTTACATAAATGAAAATATTTTCTTTTGTCAGGAGTAAAATGCTTTCTATGGGGACTTCTGTTTCCGGTGCTGGGACTCTTCAGAAGGCTTACTTTGCTTGGCTTAAAGGAAGATGATGTTGTTAATGAATTATGAGCATCCTTCAGGAGGCTGGTGACCCTTCTGTCATTGGTGAATGCTGTCATGGACAACTTCAAAGGGTAAAGACAATATTTTTGTGAGACAGTTTCGAGCTAGTGCTGTGATACAGGAAGCAGTGGGTTAAGTTTTTGGTTTAGATTAACTGCCCAAAACTCTTTACACTCTTAAGACCATTCACAAATCATGGGAACAAATTAAAGGAAACAATTTGTTGGAGTAGCTGTCTAATTTCTATATGAGCTGCCTTTGAAGGGTGCATTTACTTTCCAGATCATAACGTAGTCTAGATATACTTGAGCTGGCTTGAAGTGAACTGATTTGGGTCCTGGGAGATGTCTCATTGCAGAATACAAGCAGTGAAGTAACTTGGGTTTTGTTGAGCAGTGTACTGCTGCAGCATGACCTGAATACTTTGTTTACAGTCAGTTTTAGTGCAAGTATTTCAAAACTATACTACAAATAATTTTATCTGTACCTTCAGATACTTTATGGTTGTTTACTGCAAGGGCTAGATTTCATTTTATACTTGATTTCATTTCCATAAGTCAGTGCAAGATTTTTTCTCGTTGTAAATCCGTGAAAATAATGCTTAATTTAATCATTAGTCTTTTTGTTGCTTGAGGGCTAGTTGTGGCTAATGTTTCTTCATAGTCGTCTTTTTTTTTTTTTAAACATAGTAAATGGGAAGCTACACTTAGTAGCTTCCAACTAAATAAAATTTAATAGTTTATTAATGTGTCTTAAATGTAATGGTTTATTAATGTTTTAGTAGCAGTATTTTATTTAAGGTGATACTTGAAAGTGTATAGCTTGCTTTCTAATAATGTTTTATCTGTTCACTATGTTTATGCATTCTGTTTTGTCAGCTCTTTTCCAAAACACCACAAGCAGTTAATGCAGTTTATAAAGGACTCCTGACCTTTTGCATCTTCCTAAGTCATATCTAGATGTCACCAGTGTTTCCCATGTTAACAGTTCTGAGCATGTTTTACTATATGTGCCTTCGGCGCCGAGCTAGGACAGCGACGAGAGGAGAAATGAACAGCCGGAGGGCTATTGAATCAAACACCAGAGCCTTACCTATCAATGTTGAAATAGTTCAGTACGCCAAAGAAGTATTGGATTTCAGCTCTCACTATGGTAGTGAAAACAGCATGTCATACACCATGTGGAATTTAGCAGGTATTCCAAACGTGTACCCGAGTTCTGGTGACTTTACTCAGACAGCTGTCTTTCGAACTTACGGGACCTGGTGGGATCATTGCCCTAGCGCTCGGCTGCCGTTCAAGAGGACGCCACCCACCTTCTGTAGCCAGGACTACGTGGAACTCGCTTTTGAGGAACCAGTTTATCCCACCGCAGTGCACATTCTGGAAACCTATCATCCTGGAGCTGTAGTTAGGATTTTGGCATGTTCTGCAAATCCTTACTCACAAAATCCACCAGCTGAAGTAAGGTAATTTTTTTTTTCTCGTTTATGCTTTCCTGTAACATGTTGAATACTACAAATAATGCTGTTTAGCGAACTTTACTTCTTCGTATTTCTCTATTTTGTATCTGACCCACTAACATTTTCATTATTTCTGTGTGTTTTTAAAGCTGTGGTGACATGTTTTGATAGCAACTTCAGAGATGTGGATTTTTTTGGTAGGAATTAATGCAAATCCTAATATCAGATGTGATGTGTGTAATGATAGTTTTTGTGTTGGAATTTTTATGAGCAATAATTATTATGTATGTACAAAAATCACTTGTGAAATGGCAGTTCTTCTGAGTTCTTCTGCAATAAGAAAGGCAAATTGTTTAGAAGAGGCAGAGGATTCATGGCTGCTGTATCATCCTGCTTCAAGTAGCCATAAACTTTTTCTTTGCTCTGCATGCCTTAGGTTGTATGCATAGTACAATCAGGCACTATAACTATTCATGTGGAAATGAGGCTAAAAACAGAAGCACAGAACAGTCAGACAAAAGGTGATACCATTTGTCTGATCTTTATTCTTGGCCTGATAAAAGGGTGTGAGCTGCACTTCATTTTTACACTTGCTTCATGGACTAAAAGAAGCCTGTTAGTTTTCCTCATAGTAGGAACTCCTGATGAAATTCTAGTTGGAGGGGCGGGAGTATGGGGACCTAGGGAATGGTGAGATACTAAAGAACACTCTGTATAGTGAGATTATATGCTGCAGGGCAATACAAGGATATAATTCTGAGTAATAAACTAGTGCTATTTTATGAAAATGTTTGTTTAGATTTTGGTTTGTAAAACAATACGCTACTTCTAGTTTTGTGTAAAGACTGAGAAGTGTTGAAGGAAAGCTCAAGAAATGTTAACTGAAGGAGCTATTTAGTAAGGTGCATTTAAAAAAAAAAAAAGAAAAAATATTCAAAGAGCTAAAAGAAGATGGAAGTGAAAATATTAATATAAAACTTCATGGGATGTGCTTTATGACTCCTCTTGGGGTGTGGTCAGAGTGAGAGCTCAGACTTTGCCTTCTTCATAAAAAGGGACGAAGTTTCAGTGTTAGAAGTGTTGTAAGGACTTTTTTTTTTTTTGGCTTACCTTTCCTCAGCAGGACTTGTCTGTTCAGAGCTGCACATTAGGTTTGTCTCCTCCTTTCTTCCAGAAGAGACAAGCATGTCTTATGCACAGTGTCTTGAAAGGAGGATGAAGGAACCCTTTCTCCACATGAGATATGCAGTATTTTTTCTCTGTCCATTTGCTCACCTTTATGATGGGAATATGAAGAGTTACAAGAACGCGGTCTCTTTTCTGTTTCAGTTCTTGGTCCCTTGTTTTCACTTCCAAAAATTTTCTGAGATGTCAACTAAGAATTATTTTTTTGAAGATGGAATGCTGATGATAATCGCAGGTTGTTGGGTTTCACTGATGTTTTGGACTTGAAGAACTGCCATGCTATTTTCTTCTGCTAAAAACGGCTGTGTCCCGGTTACTCAAAGGGCACTTAGAACCTTGTTTTCCTCTTCTGACTATTTTGATAGTCAATTTTACATCACCTTATTACCTAGAAACCTTAAAGTGCTGCTTTGTTTTATTTGATGACTCTGGATCTGTTTCTTTCTGAACGCCAATGTAGAAAGGGCAGGTCATTAGAAAGGTTCCTTTTCACCAGCTCTTACTTTGATATAAAAAACACCATTTGACCATCAAAAATGGTGGAGGAAAAAGTGTATTGAGACTTGTTTAAATGTTATGCTTAGTGGATTACACTAGTCCAGCTGAGTAATCTTTTTTTTTCCTCTTTGCTTAGTATTTAAAGCATCGGCTCATCCAAGACTTTGCTGTGTGCAAAAGCTTCTAACTTAAAGAGGCTCTGTAAGCAGTCCTTGCTCAAGAGAACTTTATATATTCTTGTAGAAAAATGGCTATAGCCCACATAGTTGGCCAATGTGTTGCTCTGTTGCTCACTTTATGCTTCACTTGCATGAAAGAACCACTTATGCACGTGGTCAGAATACGGTCTTTAGTCATGTTCTTCTGGCGCATTGAATACTGCGATCAGTTACAGCTTTGTATGACGTTGTCTTTTATGCCAATTATTTATGCCAATTTATTTTTCTTTATTTTAACAAACTTCCAGCAATTTGAGGATTCTCTCTCTTCTCGTATCTTTTGCTGCTTTAAACACAGAAGACATTACATCACTCTCCTCTGCATAAAACAATTTTTAAAAATCATAAATGTCAGAGAAGCTGCTGTCTTTGCACATGGAGGTTTTTTGTGCTTTTCATAAGTGCAACTCACACCTTGACTGGTGAGAAGCATTTGGTAATTTCTTAAACTATGGTAGTATCCATGTACGAATTTCTTACATGCATTGTCTGAGTGCAGAAAATCCAAGCAAAAATAAATAGCCTGAGATTAGGGGAATATTGTAGCGTATAGTCTCACTTTTTATATGGCAAAGAAATCCCTTTGTGTTGTGTTGTGCTATGATTACTATACTGGTGTAGCCTTGAGATTTTGTACTGTGGTGCACATTCTGTGTACTCAGGGTTTGGTGACAATGATGAGTCCCTCTTCGGCCAGTGGAAGAGGCAGAGCTCCACACAGGCGTGATGGGAACACTGCACCTGACACTGGCATGAGCTGAACCCAACTAAGAGAATTTTATTTGTTTCTCATAGTGTATTAGATTGATGGACAAAGTTACAGCTAGCTTCTGTGATGAGGAAAATGTTTCCTTTCCTGGTTTTTTTCCCCTCCTCATTTACCCAGAAGGCTCACTCTTGGTGATTCCCTGATGGCTGCTTTGCTGTCAGCCCTTTTGAAACATTCTGATACTCTTAATAGCTGCTGTCAGAGAGGAAGAGTGTATGTATTTTTAAATGGGAGCTTTCAAGTGAGAAATAACTTTTTCAGAAGTTTTTCAACTTTCTTCTTTTACAAAAATATCTTTGCTTCTTAAATTTGGAATATAAAAGAAAAAATTGGTCCATGTTCTTCTGTCATGGTCTTTTTTTAACTTAATGTGACAGTTTCTCTTATCTCGGGTATGTTATAGTGACACCACGTATTCATAAGCTTTTATAAAAGCTCAAAACCAGAGATTCCTAACTAGTCTGGGATGTGTGGCAGTGCTTGGGGTGATGTTTCACAGCATATGTCTTTACTGCTATGTGATGATGACTTTTTTAGTAGATTGGAGATTGTTTTGTGATTCTTTTTTTTCTTGTTTTCCATAGATAAAGTACAACACTGATGAGGTTGTTTCTCACAAGTGAGATACCATGATTATTTGACTGGCTGGGGGCAGTTCCAGAAGTACCAGTGTCAGCATTCTGCCTCTTGTATTCCCGCTACTTATTTCTATTTAATATAATTTCTTTAATGTTGTTTAGAATTTTGCTAGATGCTCTTTCAAGCAAAATTCCAAGTTTGCTTTGTAGGTGAACAGCTTTGCTCAGTATTTCCTAGCTTAGCTGTGTTTGCTGTGTGCGAGGTTCCTTACTCTTTCTGAAGGTCTTGAAGCCTGTAGAGGCAGAAGCTGCTGCAACCAGAGTAGGCTAAGGAAGATGGATGAAGTAAAAGGCTCCCTCTCCTTCCATTAGGAATTCATTGTATTTAGGCAATAGGCGTTCTCTCTGAAAGTCTAATCTAGGTGGGAATGTTGCAGATTTGTTTGCTGGCAGACAAGGATTGGGATCCAAATGTTTGATGAAAAAAAAAAAATCCCCCCTTCTGATAAAGGGAGTGAAACCAGAAAGGCAGTGTACTGAATGTAAAATACCGTGAGTCTCTTGCTTGTAGAGAGTGGCGTTCAGATGGTTCTTTCACTTTACCTTTTGTTCCCTGTGGATCTCAGATGAAGGCACGCAAACCACTGCTGATACCATCAACACATTAGAGTGTGATAAGGGACCTTCAGGGCTGAATCTCACCTATATGTAACACACAACTTAAGTTCTAGCCATTTGCATCCTTACTTATGACTTGTTTTGACATCTTCAGGGAAACGGCTTTTTCTTGTCCAGATGACTGTCATAGAGGAATTAATTCTGGGTTCATGGGATGCAGTCATTTTTGAGAAACCCATGAAAAGCTCATGTGGACAGGGCGGTTATTTGAAACATCTTTTGACCTGAGCATTCTTGGAGTCCTGTCTGCTCTCTCTGCTATTTCAGAATTGAACTCTCAAAGTAGAAACGAAAATCTGCGGCATACTCCCTTATAATAATTAGACTACCTTGAACTTTGCTTACCACCTTGATCTGAATGGTTGTAAAATTGTCCTCATGATCACTCTTCCCTGCCTTATGTATTTACGAACTCACAGCTGTGGCCAGGGGTGCACTTTCCAGGTTATGTTGAACCTAGGGTGCTGAAGCATCCCTGGCATGTTAGCAGGCAGGAGGTGCTTTCTTGTAAGTAATCTACAGCTTATTTACAGAGCACTTGCTCAGATAAGAGTGGATGGGATGTATCACATATCATAATTATAATTGTTGCAAAAGTTGCCATTTCAGCAAGGGTGTGGTCATATTATTTTCTGAGTTCCCTTATGTTCTCCTTGTTGGCCTATCTGAAACTTTCTCTTCTTTTGACTTTTAATACAGCTAGAATTTTCTTGGGACAGGGCATTTAATTTTGGTGCTTGAATAGCACCTAGTGCTTTATTCACTTTCTACACCAATCTCGATTTTTCCAATGCAAGAAATCTCAGCAGATTGCAGGCAAAGTTTAATCTTGTCTCGCTGGAGAGAAATCTGATTACTTTTCCTAGGAACCACTTTTCCAAAGAATTTTTCTTGTTATATATTTTCTTCAGAAGTAACCAGGTCTACTCAGGCATCATCTTAGCCATTAAAAAGGTTTCCAACAGCATTAGGTGACCAAAAAATTAAATGAGCATTAAATAGGTGTTCTCATCTGCCACAAACCTTGCAAGCATGTTTCTCAGCCTAAAAATCACTAGACTGTATTTTCCTTCATGGTGAGGGAACGAGAATGGGAATTTATTCTTTTCACCATATAGGCATGTGGAGTCTTTAGTATTAGAAATTTGAGCAGAATGAGTTCCTGGCTATCTTCATAAGGTAGAGAGAAATCTAGTGGCAAAAATGAGTCCATTAAAGCTGAATGGAAAAACTTAACCTAAAGTGCCGATTTTCTTAAATCGTTAGAGAATATAATAAAGATGTTGCTGCCTCTCATTCAGGCTTTGCATGGCAGTGTAAAGACTGAGGCTTTCTAGCAGGTTGCTGGTGAAGCTGTATCAAAGCATTTTCATTACAAAATCCTTGATCTGTTACTGTGTACCTGCCAGACTTGAGGACAAATTACAGGTATTTGGGATTCGGTTTCTCTTTGTTTTGGGTTAAATAGGTATCAAGCATTGTAAGCTTGGAACAAATGCAGGCAACCTTATTAGGGAAGCTGATTTTGGTATGCACCCTCAAACCAGGACTGACTGTCAAAATGCCTTACTTCTGAAGGATTTTGAAATGAATGACCATAACAAAAAAATACTCCAGAACAGAAGAAAGCTTACTGAAGCCTCTTGGAAATTCAGACTTTTTTGATCCATTTCCAGTTGTGGAATCTTCACTCCCATTTGGATTACATGTAGCCCATTTAAATGTCAAAGTGCTGATCCTAGATGAAGAGTCCACTTCCAGTTGCAGTAATGGGTATATTATGGGTATGCCTACACTCAGGAAGAATATACCAACCCTGACTCAGATCAATTGCTGTGGCTTGTTCTTGTGTGTGGTGCCACCAAGGGAGAGAAGAACATCAAATCAACCTGGTAGACTTGAGGTTTTCCAGTTAAACCAACAGTGAACTCCTTGAAAGTTAGATTGGTGGGCTGTTGTTGAAAATAAAACAGTATGACAAGGACAGTGAAAAATAGTCACCAGTCCTGTTGTTCATAAGCACTTGGTATGTAATGTGGAGTTTCACAAGACTGTAAAAAGTTGTGCTCCATGTCTTTCCTTTACTCTGCTTCAGTTTATTACAAAGACTGGGAACTAGAGACACTTCTTGCTGAAGGAGGTTATTACTCTGCAGTTTGATGAAGCTAGACCTCCTGTTGCATTACTTTTTTCCAGAGCTCTGCTATTGCTAGATAATGCTCTCTCCAGGGCACCAAAGGAGAAGTCAATAATTGAGACACGTTCTGTTAAATGTTGATGGTCCAGTGTGTGCTAAATTAGTGAAAAAATAGGCTTGAATTTCCTTAGGGATAGTTTGAATGGGTACATGAAAGTGTCTAAGCAAAATGTCAGATGGTGATCTGGATGTGTTCGAGAAAGGTCATGTGCATTGCCAACATTATTTGCTTGGGGAATTGACCTGTGTGAGAGAGTGTGACAGTGGGACTACACCTGTTACTTTTCGCGAGGAGTTGACATTCATTTCCTAAATGATTGAAATCTTCTCTTAGTAATAAGTCTCTCTTGAAAAACTGTTAACCTTGGAGAAGAGTTGTCTGCTCTCCTGCATTGGTACTTTCTGATGTGCCGTATATTCACTAGTCCTGCATGTTTGTTTTTAGTTCATGACTTTCTTTTTCCTTTGACAGAAGACTTCTGCAGACCTCCTGTTCTACTGTAAGGTATTTGTGGAGAGTGGCATGATGTAAGATAGGAAAATTTATCTGTTCCCTTGTGAAAAGGAAGTTTCAGCCAATATGGATTAATTTTCCTATCCTTGAAACAGTAGCAAATATCAAGCTTCTAAGCCTTACTTATACCATGTGCTATGTTTAATGAAAGTCCTTACATATGTTTTACTTTTTGTTACAGTGGACAAAGTTTAAGCATTTGGTTCTGGAAAATAAAGCATGTCTGATTAATATTTTTTTTAATTAATTCCCCCCTTCGCCCCCGATGTGTTGTGCAGCATATGTCAGTGTTGAGCAATACTTGTTAAGTTCAGAGTAGTGGTATCTGGTAGGGAAAGCCGAGATGCTAAGGAGCAGATACAGTGTTTCTGAGACCCACGTGACAATACAAGCACCCTGACAGAAATCCTTGAAGCTGGGACTAGGGTGATTGGAATGAGATTGAGTAGATGTGGAGGTGTCTGGGTTTTGCACACGGGATGCAGAGATCGCTGTAAGCATGTTGTCAAAGGAAGTAGCAGCAGTGGCTGCTGGAGGCTTCCTTCTTTAGGAATTAACTAGACTTGAGGGAGGAGAAGATGGACATCAGTGACTGCAGGAGTTCTAAAATCCATTCACTGTATGAGGACCCATGCAGATATAAAAAGAGAGAGCATCTTTTCTGTTTTCAGGCCTTTTGACAAATTTGTGAGCACTCAAGACCTAATGAATATAAGATTTGGTTCTCTAGATGACTCAATTGACAGCAGGTTTCACTGGAGAAGACTTGAGGTCTGTGTGTGAAAGTAAGGATGTGTGTATGGAAGTTCTGTGCGTGGCCTGAACCACCTTCTGTCACTGGACCAAAGAGGAGAAAAACTTTTCAGTTCAGCAGTTTGGAAATTCTCATGTTTTTTGCAAAGGACCCTTTCAAAAATGACTTGAACGTTCTATTTCCTTTGGTAATTTGACAGTTAATTACTTTTAAAAGGAATAGTTTGCTTGCCTGGACAGATAAACAAAGTAAAGTTTAGATTATTTTTTTTAATAATTTGCAATGCTGCAATTTGAACAGGTCTAATGTTAAAGAGTCTGAGCTGTGGGGTTTTTTTCTTTTTTATTTTGATGCGAAAACCTTCTGTGGGAACTAAGAGAGGTGAGCTGACTGTATATTTGGGTTACATGGCAAGACTGTTCCCTGCATACTTACACTAACATGCCATCATTGTGAAGACGTCTGTAATCCGTTTGTTAAATTGCCTGTGAGATGTTAGAACAACTTGTGCGTGAATAACAGTACTCTAACACAAGTGTGTGGCTATACAGTGTGTTTTGTTGGTTAGCAACGCATAGAAAATATGCTAAGGTCATTAATTAGTCTACACTCTTAAATTCATCCTTAGGATATTTACCAAATCTAGGGAAAACATAACAATTTTCTGTGTCTTTTCAGCGATGTTTCTCACTTGTTAAATACTTCTGGCAGAGAAGCCTCTTACTGTGTTCAGGAGTTACTTTAGTAACTTTGATTTTAATCCCTATACTGTCTGTGTGTGCAATTTTTCTTTCACAGATGGGAAATCCTTTGGTCCGAGGCACCTACAAAGGTGAATGGTCCTCAGGCTCGGCAATTCACACCTTGTATCAAACAGATAAACTTTCCCACAAACTTAATCCGACTGGAAGTGAACAGCTCTCTTCTGGACTATTACACTGAATTGGATGCAGTAGTACTACACGGTGTGAAAGAGAGACCTGTGCTTTCACTTAAGACTTCGATGATTGATATGAATGATATTGATGAAGATGAGGATGAAGAAAAGTATGGCTGTGGAATGGACACCCTTAATAAAGAGTTCAGCATTGTTACCCTCAGGGAATGGCCGACTAATGGGTATTTTGATAAACTGCCTTATGAGGTAAGAAAAGCATGTTTATACTCAATGTCTTTGTCTTGCTCGTTAAGGGTGCAAAGGTGCTTTATAGGGTACTGGTCAAGATTGTTGTTTTTCCCAGTTAGAGTTCCTTGTATTCTTTTGTGAATCTCCTGCAGTTATTGCATAGCTGTGCCTGAATTATTTAAGTCTGTCTACTTCCATGGATGGATATTAGCAAGCCATTTTGAAGGTATTTGCAGTTATTGCACTTTTGTTCCTCAAGAATCTGCCCACTCACACACGGTTTTTACACCAGTTATTCTAGCCTTGAATTTCTAGCTCTTGAACTTAGAAGCTTCTGGCGGTTTTCCAGTAGTTTTAGTCCTCATGCTTGATGAAGAAGGTACCTAAAAGAGATATGAAAAGATTAAATCGAGATCTGGAAGTGGAAATAGTTTGCAATAGGCTAAAAGCTTCTTTTCCTGTTATCTCTCTTACGAAATCCCAGAACTTTGTTCTTGAAACTGCCATAATATTTTCATATTACTATGAAATAAACTTCTTCCATCCAGCTAAGTTTTGAATCGTGGTGCAGGTAAAAAGTGTTGTAGCTGTACTTCTGTACACTGTTTTGTTTTGATGTTTGCTGTTTTTTATTCTATGATTAGCACAGAAAACGGTTGTGAAGAAACTTCTTTCAGATCCCCTGGCAGCGGGGCAGTTGCAAGTGTGCTCAGTGTCAGTGTAGATATTTTCTTTCCTGCAATTTCCATTGTAATGAGATTGTGAAATATGATTGCTGAATATTCTGTGCAGGCCAGGAAATTCTCAGTGGGGTGTAGCTGTTTATGGAGGCTAGTATGCTACTTAGAGTCAGAATTGACAAACAGAATAATTGTCTTCACCTTTCCTGAAATAAACTGGGTTTGCGCGTAGTGGAAAGAAGTTTTTACTTGCCAGTCAGACCTCTGGACTTGGGCAGAGGCATGATATTGTTCCTGCTCTTCAGCGTACTGCAGTCTGGCAAAAGAAGCAAGCGTTTGTTTGCTGCGGTCGCTCATCAAATGCTCGGGGTGCTTGTGGCTCCAATCAGACTCGCTTTTGAAAGTGAAGGGAGGATGGTGAGAGGTGCTGTCACTTTCAGAAATACGTGATCTAATCAAATAGTATTTTGGTTTTGTCACGTCTCTTGGCTCTAAGTACTCCAGTTCGGCATGTGAAGGCCATGGTTGGGTGACTGACTGCCCTAGCAACCTGCAGAAGTTTGCTTGTAAAGAGGAAAGAGAGAGGAAGAGAATTTTAACAGTTCTCTCCATCTTTCTCCTGTGTATTTATCTTCTCTTTTAAATCTTCAGTTCTTGAGTGTGGGTTGTTGGGTGTGTGGGTTTTTTTTTTTTTTGTTGCTGCATTGGAATAATAAATGAGGATACTGACTGAGTTGGCTGTAGTTTTGCTTCCCTCCCTTCCCCCTCAGTCTATATAGCGTTTAATATATTTTACTGTTGGTGCTTGTATATCAATACTGAAGTAAAGAAAGTACTTTGCATATGCAGAGGTTGATTCCAGAATATCTTAAAACATATAACTGTTTCTGAAAGTTTGAAAATGTGTTGGTTTTAGTCATTCAAAGAAATTATTGTAGAGAAAACTTGACTTAAGTCTAGGAAGTCTTGCTTGAAAAGGCTGGATAAATTGATTTGTAGTATAGTAGACTACCAGAGAGATTAATCAATCTCTCTTCTGTTCCACATGATTATGTATATTAAGATTATAATTCAGGAAGTGTTTGTGTAGTCTGTTACTCTTAAGAACTTGTGCCTCCGTGTACTTTATTGTGCTTTTCTGCTTTCCTGTTTGTTTACCAGCTTCTTTTTTTTTTTATCCATTTTTAAACATGTTTGGTTTCATAAATGCATTTATGTGGTCTATCAATACCAAGCACATTTTTTTTTTCTTCTGCTTTGATTTAGAGAAACTGAAAATATGGGTGGAATATTTATCAGAAAACTACAAAAGACTATTTCTGGACTGGTTTTGTGACACTAGAAATCCCAGTCTCCTACTTTCTTGGTCCAGCTGGAAGGTTTGGGTATCAGAACAACAAAAATGTTGTACTTTGTAGTATGACAATTTTTTATCGCATCAGATACAGGAACAGTACTTTGCATGCTGTCTTCAAGACTGACAAGTGTCAGATTTTTCTGTGTAGTGTTCGAACCTTGTAGTGATGAAATAAGGCACGTGCTGACTCCTTCCAGTTTTGATTGACACATTGCATGAAAAATTGTATCTTTGTTAACGTTTGTGTTGATTGTGAATGTGTAACTGTCCTAAGTCTTCATACATATGTCTATTCTTTATTCGAGCTGTTTTTTCATACTACTCTCTGTAATTCACAAAATACACAGGCTGAATGGTCTTCTGTGCTAATCTTGAAGTAGGCAGCAGTTCTTCCAGCCTTTGTTTTGCTCTTCATTGTCTTTCTGACACTTCTATAGACTATCCTTTCATAGACCGTGTTGTTCCTCAGAATGACATTAGGAACGGCTTGCTGCAGTGTGAGCTCTAAAAACATTGTAAGAGTCTAGATTGCTCTTGCCAATAAAAGAAAAAAATGCTCAACTCCTGGAGCACAAACTTCCTTAGAAGAAAGTGTGAAATCTTGGATGAACTAGGTGAGAGAATTTTCCTTCCCTGCTCATGGATGGTGTTAACCAGCCCTTAGTAGCTGTGAAGTACTTGTACTATTATCTGTTCTCCAGAATTACCTTAAAATTGAGGAAGGATTTTCTAGGAGACACTTCATGTCCTTGTCTTTCTTCCCAATTACCTTTGACTAACTTGTGCTGCTTGTAAAGTGAAAGGAGTAAGGCTTTAGTCTTAGCTTGCTTTACAGGAATGCTTGAGACCTGAAGGCCTGAACAAGTTAAAAGCCTTTGAGAAAGGTGAGGAATACCTGCCACAGCACACCTGTTGTGCAGTTTGAGACTCACCAAGATGTGCCAGGTACCAAGAACCTAACTTTTGTTCTCCAGAGAGGAGAGTCAGGAGAAATCCTGCATACTGCAGTCAAAAAGATATTTTTAATATAAATTTTGATATAAAAAGATATAAATGACATCTTTTTCATTCCTTGAAGCCAATTTTTCCTGAAGCTGCCTACAAGATTTATGAGCTGTTCACGTCTACTGGGGAAGTGAATTTCACCGCTAAATGTGGATTTGGCGCCTATGTTCCAGGAAAACGGGTCTTGAATGTAAGATCTGCATACCTTAAATGATACTTAGATAGAAGAGTCGGAGCAATAAGCAGAAGGATTTTTAAGTGTCCTACACTTTTACCCTCATCAAACTTAAATCTTTCCAGAACAAATCATAGGATCATAGAATGGTTTGGGTTGGAAGGGACCTTAAAGATCATCTTGTTCCAACCCTCTGCCATGGGCAGGGACACCTTCCACTAGACCAGGTTGCTCAAAGCCCCATCCAGCCTAGCATTGAACACCTCCAGGGATCGGGCATCCACAACTTTCCTGGGCAACCTGTTCCAGTGTCTCATCACCCTCACAGTAAGTAATTGCTTCCTCATATCTAATCTAAATCTCCCCTCTTTCAGTTTAAAACCATTACCCCTCATCCTATCATTACACTCCCTGATAAAGAGTCCCTCCCCATTGTTCCTGCAAGCCCCCTTTAAGTACTGGAAGGCTGCTACAAGGTCTTCCCGGATCGTTCTCTTCTCCAGGCTGAACAACCCCAACTCTCTCAGCCTGTCTTCATAGGAGAGGTGCTCCAGCCATCTGAGCATCTTTAAGGCCCTCCTCTGGACTGGCTCCAACAGGTCCATGTCTTTTTTATGTTGGGGGCCCCAGAGCTGGACACAGTACTCCAGGTGGGGTCTGTCTCACCAGAGCGGAGTAGAGGAGCAGAATCACCTCCCTTGACCTGCTGGCCATGCTGCTTTTGATGCAGCCCAGGATGTGGTTGGCTTTCTGGGCTGCGAGCGCACATTGCTGGCTCATGTTGAGCTTCTCATCAACCAACACCCCCAAATCCTTCTCTCGGGGCTGCTCTCAATCCATTCGCCACCCAGCCTGTATTTGTGTTTGGGATTGCCATGACGCACGTGCAGGGCCTTGCAGTTGGCCTTGTTAGCCTGGTCCATGATCTTGTCAGGCACAGAGGTGAGACTGGCCACCCTGTAGTTTCCTGGGTCTTCCTTTTTTCCCTTTTCAAAAATGGGGATTACCTTTTCCAGTCAGTGGGAACTTCACCAGACTGCCACGACTTCTCGAATATGATGGATAGTGGCTTAGTAACAACATCTGCCAGTTCCCTTGGGACCCACAGATGCATCTCATCAGGGGACCTGATGCATTTTCAGGTTCCTCAGTCTGGAATCTGATCTTCTCCTACAGTGGGGAGTCCTTCATTTTTGCAGTCCTTGCCTTTGCCTTCTGCAACTAGGGCGATGCAGCTAGAGGCTTGCTGGTGAAGACTGAGGCAAAAAAGTCATTGAATACCTCAGCTTTCTCCATATCTCAGGTAACCATGTCTCCCGTTTCCTTCTGGAGAGGGCCCACATTTTCCCTAGTCTTCCTGCCTTCCCTGCCTCTCCTCCCATAGGGGCTTTTCTTATTGCCCTTGACGTCCCTGGACAGATTTAACTCTGTCTGGGCTTCAGCTTTCCTAACCTGATCCCTGGCTGGACAATTTCTCTGTATTCCTCCCAGCCTACCTGCCCTTGCGTCCACCCTCTGTAGGCTTCCTTTTTGTGTTTGAGTTAGTTCAGGAGCTCCTTGTTCATCCATGCAGGCCTCCTGGTGTTTATGCATGACTTCCTCTTTGTTGGGATGCAATCGCTCCAAATATTTGTAGGCTTTCAGATAATCCACAAAATTTTATGCATCGCTTTGGAAAGAGAAACTCATTGAAGGTCTTGAAAAGCTGTCTTAATAGCTAATAACCATATGGCACAAGATTCCCTTCAGTTAAGGGCCAATATATTGCCAGTTGCTATAGCTATTGACTAGGCTCTGAGCAATGGCACATGGAATAGATCTTTCCAGCTTTAGTCCTCCTGGTGTCTCGATTATTTGATTGTGCAGTCTGTCAGTAAGATCCTTTTCTGTTCTTTGGATCAAGAAGGCGCTTAAAATCTTTACAGCCTTTCATTGCTGAGAAGTTCAGAGCCTATAGCCTGGTGATAGAAAGACCATTCTGCCAAAGCATGTTGTGCAAGTAGGATAAAAAAAAGAGAGACTTAAATGGTTGTGTTTTGTGAAACGGTTGCAAGACCTGCTTTTCATGTGTTCACGTGCACTATTTAATGTGTACGCATTTGTGTGAGCTATAGGATCATGGAACCAGGGACTGTGTTTTCTCAGACTATGTTGAGGAATGTCAAAAGCCCTAGAACACCACCTTCCAGCCTTCTCTCTTTGCCTTTTTGTGCGCATGTCCTTTGCCCTTCATCTGAGAATGCCTTAGTATCAATTCTAATTGAGTCTAAGCTGTGGGAGCAGAATGAAGAAATTTCAAGTTATTCATTTGCGTGTCTCTCAATGATCAGTTTGTGTAAGCCAATGTATTTTCATATTGGAGGGACTCAGGCTGAAGAACTGAAAGAGGAAATTTGTAAAAAGTGCAAATATTCTAGGTTTGACCAGTATCCAAGCATTATTTTCTGACTAAATCAAGCTCTGCATTATTGTGCTGTAGCCACAGAAAGTATTTTGTTGGGTACAAATGGTTATTGCTTGCTGTTATGCAGCAAAAAAGCTTAAAAAAGCTGGAGGAACTTTTGACTAGTTAAGTACTATTAGGAGCTACACCACTGGTAAATTTTCACTCCATGTATTGAAGAGTGTGATGGAGATCCTGTTTAAGCTTGTAAGTGAACTTTGCAGTGGATGAGATGTCTGGGTTTTTCGGATGTTTTATTTTTTAATTGATAATTCAAAATATAGGCATATATGTAAGATGCTGCAATCGGGGACTATGATCATGATAAAACACACATGGGTCAGGTATGAATCAGGCTCTTTTTGTGTGCAAACAGCACACAATGAAATCGCATACTGCTGTTTGAATTGTTGTGGAGAATTACGATTTGGAAACCTGCAGGTTTTGGCGGTTTTTACTGTAGTGGGTGTTGATCTCATCACATCTCTAAAGCTGACATGTGTGCCATATTTGCCCTGGAAATGGGAGAGAAAGCACTTCTGTACTTTTGGTCCATCACAGCCTAAAAAGACGATCAGTGTTGTATATATCATATTTTGTTTTCCTCTTTGTGTTCCTTTGCCTTGGTTTTCCAGTAAAGTTTCTTTGTACTGATTGATTTATAAGAAAGTGTAAAACAATAATGGCTGCCATAAATTTTTCATAAATGCAGAGTAAAAACAATTAGTGGGAAATGGTGTTACAAAATTCACGTTCAAAGCAGATTCTCAGTTCTGCAGCATTCTTGGAATGACCATGAACACGGCACAGCGCAATACAGCGCACCAGGTTACATACTCATTATGTATCAAATTGGACTTTATGCTAGGATACACATACATAAAAAGCAGATTTCTGACGGATACCAGACTCCAGACTAACGGTGATTAATGGTTATTAGCCTGCAAGTTTGGGACCTGTTATCTTTGTTTAATCAAAAGCTAGAAAAAAAAAGTACTGTATATCTTAATGTCATAGTAGTGACATTTTATTATATTTTTTCATTCTAGATATTATGAAGTAACATAATTTGAATAAAAAATAAAGAAGGATTATTTTTTCCAATTAAGACATTCACGTGGTAAAAGATTTCATCTCAGGCATGGAAAGATCGCAACATCCTGTATGTTATGAAATATTCATTGAAGTCATCAGTTAGTGTAAAGGGACATTGTTAAGGCACTTGTAAATTCATTCACCGTTATTTTACTGCTCAAAAGTCACAACATAACTTTGTTTTGCATTGAACAAAACTTGTGTTATTTTGTTTTTATCAGACATTATTACGCCACGTTAATTGCAGACATAATTTTAGCTAAATGTGCAGCCTTTGCTGAGCGCTCTGCTCTTGAAAACTTACTAAATGAGCGTGGGAAAAATCTGAGGGAAAAGACATTCATAAAATACATATTTAGGTGGCTTACAGAGTGTGTAATGGCTGAAAGATTGCAAAATAGTTTGAAGCCGTCTTTCAGAATATTGAAAATTATTTAAAGTGAATTGATGGCCTTCGAAAAATAGGTGTATGTTTAGGTATCTACTGTTAGAATGAAGAAGCAAAACTTTACCAAGCAATTTCTAAGCTGAAGTATGGGTCTGAGCCAAGCAAAAAATCAAGATATTAATTTGTGATTATATTTGTTAGCTCCTAGTTAGTGTGCTCTCTCTCAGATACCAAAATACCATCAAACTAAATGTCAGTTAGGAGCAAACTTTGTTGATTATAATATATTAACTGCAGTTTATATCTATCTATATATATATTTATCTCTCTCTCTCTCTCTCTCTCTAATATCTATATCTGTTACATTGAAATGCCTGTGCAGATCCTGTGCATCAAGCTAAGGTCAGAGTTCAAGGCACCTACGGAGACAAAAAGCTTGGGCTGTTTTAGGGGGAAGGAGAAGGGAAGAGGGAAGGCTTGAAATCAAGTTTGAGAGAAACCAGAGTATACGCAAACACTGTATTTTGGCATTGGAGTTGAAGTTGAATTTTTTTTGAGTAGTCGTAGATAGTGTTTGAAATCCAAATACTAAATCTGGAGCTGAGTAGGAAGTAACATTTTTCATTTTGCAGGAAGTTGGATTGTTTTCTTATTTCTTCTCTTCCAAAAATGAAGGGGGGAGGAGGGGAGGCGGAAGCTAGCTGCATAAACTGGTATGTTGGAAGTACAATCTGTTTGTATCTCACAAAAAACTTCATTTTCATTTTATGTCAAGCATTTTGTTCTGATTTTTGGCGGTTTTGTCTTATGAATCCTTACAAGACATTCAAATGAAACATTATGGTATATTGAAAGGGCCACAGGATTCTCTTCATTTTAAGCTGGTTTGTGGGTTGTGGTTTTTTTTTTTTAATTTACACTGATTCATTTCAGTGAGCTATTGTTTCCCCCTCTGCTTGAAAACACTTAGTCAATTTTAGTTACATCACTTGAGTGAGTGCTTATAGCTGTAAAAAACAGCTAGTAAAGTAAACATTAATTTTTAGATATAATTTTTCAAGTGCATTTTCTCTCAGTTTCTAAGCTAAAGGAGATTTTTTTTTTTTTGAGCATTTTTGCTATTTCCTAAAGTGAGTATTTATGTGTCTGTGTGTGTTGATCTTCCTTCAGAAAGGAAAACAGAGCATGATAGGAGATGGGATATTTCTTAATTTCTGAGCATGAGTCATTATGAAAGCATATATAGTGGTGCTAGTTCAGAAGGGCTGGTCATTATTCTCAAACCAAGATGATTCAATCTGGTAAAAGTAAAAAGGGGTTTTGCCTTTTGGATTTGACTGTGGCATAGAACAAAAGTGCTCTCAAAGTATTACAGCAAGAAAGAGACTACTTCATAAAAGAAGATCTGAATATGTTGAATTTTTTTACCTAGTTGCATAGTCCAGCGTGGATGGGAGAGGATACAAGGTAGAAGACAAAACACTGATTTTTAAAGCAGAAAGCAGATGAATAAATCTGAACTGGGACATGGTATGGTTTTTCCATGTACTCTGCAAATATGCTACCATCTTAAAAACCAAATCCGGAGAAGAAAGAGGATGCCAATTCAGTGTTCTGATAAACGGCAATGCAGACATTGTGAAGGGAAATATGTAAACATAGTGTTTACATATATATCACTGTTTAAATTAGCACGGGTAAAGAAACTTCTAATTTGAAAGCTTCCTGTCACTTTCATACGCTGATCTGCTTTTCCCTTCGTTAATACGTTGTCACATTGAGAAGGCAGTGCAGTCCTATTTAATAGTTAATCAATGATTTATTCGAGAAGTTACTTTTAAGTAAAAGGATTTACTTTTCTTTGAAGTTAGAACATCTTTTCTTATTCCTCTGCAGTTTTCCCTTAACATTTCAAGTGTTATATGACCATCTGTGACTTTTTTTTCTGTTTTTAATATAGCTCATCCAGTTGATTTTGAGTCACCTTGCAGTACCAGACCTGTGTAGACTAGCGCAAACTTGTAAGCTACTATATCAACATTGCTGTGATCCTCTACAGTACATTCATCTCAGTTTACAACCTTACTGGGCAAGGATTAATGACACATCTCTGGAATACCTACAGTCTCGCTGCACTCTCATCCAGTGGCTGAATTTATCTTGGACTGGAAACAGGGGAGCCATCTCTGTTTCTGGATTTAGCAGGTCAGTGCTAAACATACAGAAGTATTTTGACAAGCTCTGTTTGCAGAGCCGCTGAACCAGTAGTTTCAGTAAGTATTTGAAACCTTATTAAAAGACAAGAAATGTCTTTGATTTACTATAAAGGGTGTGATTGTTATGATGTAGGAAAAAAACAAACAGCTAAAACAGTAAGAGATAGTAGATAAAACAGCAGAAGTCCGTTTTGGTATGTAGAGCCTATGTGTGCCAAGCTGCCTGTGACTGAAAGGCTTCTTCCAAGGGGAGCAGCGTTTTGCTTTCTCCTGTGCTTCTGAAAGACTCAGCCAGAACCAAGCTGTCAAAAGTCCCTCTCACGAAGAAAATGTTTGCGGTTGTTCTTTGTACAGATGAGTCATCAGTAGGACTGTATTAGAATGGCTGCGGTAATAAACTGATTACAGTGCATGCTTACAAGGTATGGGCCCTAAGTAATCACTGGAGTGCAATGTAAATGCAAATATTTTCATAAAAATGATTTAAAACATTAGCCTTGTTGGGAAACAGGGGGTTTGCATGTGCATCTTCCACTGAGCTGAAAATATGACTGTGCTGTAGGTCATTAAAATAGCAAATTTGCAGGGATTCCTCTCTGTATAACAGCCGTGTTCTCTGCTTTCTTAACATATCATTTCTTGCTTCCTTGCTCATTTGCATTAGTTAAACAGCATCTATCAATGCATTTCATTTAAGCAAAAATTGCTGCTTCAACTAAGAGGTAATCAGCAATGGCAGGTGAAAGCAGAACTTCACTGATAAGACACAGAAATGTTTAATATATCTTTAAAAAATTGTCTTAACTCTCATTTGTTTTCTGAATAAAAAGGTTAAATCAAGTATTTGAACGTTTTCTTTCCTTTGGTGCCTGGGTGCCTTCCCTGGGGAAATAAAATAATTTGAAGAAATAGCTTGTCAAAATGAGAATGTCGCTTTCTCTTTTCCTGACTTTCCAGTATAATCCAAGAGCTCTATGCTCTTTCATGCTTGTTGGTAAAAAAAGGAGATAGACATCAGCTGGTTGTCAAATGGGGTACAAGCCCTTCTCCTAAATTTGGATTTTGTATTAGATACATTATGCAGAGGATAAATATGCAAGCTTTAATTGAGAATTCAACTCTGAAATCATGAAGTGCTTGCTTTCTGATGCTTAGCTATTAAATCTGTCTTTTGAAAACTTAAAGTATGTGCATCTTCATGACAATTTTTTTTTAATTTTCTTTTTTTTTTGAACATAGAGTACTACTAAAAATTCTTGTTGTTTTGAAAGAAATTAATGTCCAAATTCAGAGAATTATAAACTTTGCAGTTCTGGAATTTCTGACCTCCAGTTAGTTGAAAATGGCTTTATTGATAATGACTTTTTTTTTTACTTCAGTGCTGAACTGAAGCAGCATTTATGTGTAGTCAGTGTTTCTAAAATAATAAATATTCATTGTTTGACTATTAATAATCTGTGAATAAACATAGTCAATTTATATTCATTATTACAGGTGATATTTATTTGTAACAGAGGGAAAAGTGTTCTTGGACATTGATAAAATTGTGAAGTTACCTGTATTTCTAGGAAAAAGTATTTCTTGGAAGTGATGCCTGCAGCCTGGGAATGGGAGATGCAGTTCAATCAAAAATTTTTGAAACAAAGTTGTAAACTAAATAATTTCCAGGTGTGACTTTTGCTCAGAATTTTCACTTCTGAATCAAAAATTCTCCACTGTAAGTAGGTCTGGTTTTCAAAGTTTTCTTTTCATAATACAGAAATAATTTTGCAACTCCTTGTTCTGTAGAAGTTTCTTTTCTAGTAGAATTTCCAAACACAAATTTTCCTTTTGACATTCTTCATCAGCAGACTTGTCAAATTTGCTGGCCTCCAGGAAAGGAAAATTTGCTGCTGCTTTGCTATGGAAGTATCTATTAATACCGAAGACTTATTAGAACGACACTTGCTTTTCAAAAGCATTAACATAACATTCTTCAAAGAAGTAGCTTCCTGTTAAGAGATACTGTTCCTGAAAGGAGAACTCTGTCAAGTAATGTTTTAATTTTACTGCCCTGGCTGTTATTAAGAAACCACCATCATATGGATATTGTAGCAGCCAGGACATGTAGTCATGAACTCCCACAATTTTTCCTTTTGCACTTCTAGATGTTCCTCACGCAGCCTGACTTTTGGGAGATACTATGCAAAACAGAGTTGCCCAAGAATGGGGGTACTTTGCCTTCCCTAGGAATTTTATTTCACACTTACATTTTCCTTCTAGTTTACTCTTCAGAATATGAGTCTTGCAGAGGAGGTTCACAGTTGGCTGGGGAAGTGCATTGCTGCTTTTATCAGTTACCTGCTGATGTTAACTGTTAATAAAAACTTAATCAGATTTTCAGACTGTAGTTGTCTTTTGCACAAATTAAATGCTTAGGTATTTCTGTCCGTCTCTGTACGTAACAGTAGAAGACATGTACCACTGCATTTATTAGTGTAAAATCTTCTCTTGCTGCCTACTGTGTGAATGTTTCTGAATCAGTTTGTTGTTTTTTCTTTATCCTTCTCGCTTTGGCTCCCTCTCTGGTCTTGGTATTCTCTAGTTCTTTCTGCAACAGATTTTTTTTTTTTTTTTAAATAAGGCAGTGAGGTGTGCCTATAGAGTACCAAGCTGCATCTTTTATTTTTTTATTTAATTGGTGAAAAAGTCTTCTTGCAACTTGAGGTTGAGTTCAAACAAGCCTGAATTGATTATTCCAATACTTCATGTTTACAAATTTTGTGATAAGTTGCTGCATGAGCGACCAGGAATGGCTGTCAAGGCAACTACTTGGAGGTGTTGAGAATTCTGCCTAGAAGTTAGAACAATTTGAAGGACTCCATTATGCTGTTTTTTAAAAGGCCAGCGTATATTTGTCAATTAGCAAGGATTTGCTAAATGAAATTTGTCAATAACTTCACAAACACTACAAATCGCTGCACTGTAGAAACAGCAAAATGCTAAAACCAAAATACTTTATCCTCATAGGTAACAACATTTCGCTTTTACAGGGCCTGTTTTTGTTTTCTTTATTTTTGCACTTCTCTCAGCATTTGGTGTTAAAGTAGGCACTGTTGATTTCAAAACTTAGAGTTAGTTTCATTCTTACGACTATACAGTTTAGGTTATGATTTCTGCAAGTCAGGGCATGTTTAAATGCTACTCTTGCTTAAATTTCATTCTGGCAAATGTCTTTCAATGTTTTTATCTGTAGTTTCTTATAACAATTTTAAGAGAAGTAGCTTGTGTAAATTTGTGTTGCTTTAAAAGGTTCATATAGACATCGTAAGAAATAATTGAAAATATACTATTTTTTTCAAAAATGTATTAAAGTAGAATATTTTTTAAAAGAGCAATTTTAAGAAGTGTGACTGAAGGCAAATACTGTATTACCATGAGAAGACAGAATGCTTCAGGCATATGAACATCCTGAGGCAAAGCTGAAGGTATTTTAACTTATTGATAACATCTACTCCTTAGGGCTAAAAATGACTTATCATAAATTTTTCATTTCAGCATATAATATAGATTAACTAAACTTTATCGTTTAGATTGAACTAAAAGTATACAGAAAAGTGAAAGACAAATGAAACTGAGTACCTGAGCAGTCTCAAGTGTCTGGAATGTGAAGTGACAGGGAATAATAAACAAAGATTTCACAGCAAGCGTTGCTTAAGCCGCACTGCATTTCTCTTGGCATTAGAGGTAGGGTGAATTTCTTCTCTCCAGTGTAGGAGGAGAAGACCTACATAGGAAAAGTGAGGCAAGTTGACTGGAGGTATGCTAAATATTGAGATGCTGAATAAATGCTCTGAGGTTTAAACAGCTCAAGGACAATGACAGTTTAAAAAACGAGTTCTGCATGCAGATTTCTTCGTAACACTTTCTCTGATAACATCGTTAGATTGTTTAAACTCTTTTGCTTTAAATATCTGAGGTATTAGGATTTCTATTTACTTCTAACATCTCATACTGGGAAAATTAATTAATGGTGTTTTATTTTCAGGTTAGTGATGCAGTGTTTGCATGTGAAGCACATCCAGGAATATTTCTTTAACGATTTTGTTGCTGTTAACATTTGAAGGCTTTAGTTGCTGTGTAATAGAGGTGTATTTTGACAATGTTTAACTTGGTGAGGCTTTGCTACAAATCAAACTAGCAGGAAGGTCAGAGGAATTACTGAAACACGAATCAAATACTCAGTCACAGAAAATAGGAGTAATGTGTGACTTGACAGGGATTCTCAATTTAAAAATCACGTCTTTCTCTCTCTTAGTTTCCAGTTTTTAGTAAAACCTAGGGTAGCTGTAACTGAGATTAAGTAGTAATGTTTGGTTTGCATGTTTTTATTGGAATATCGTTATCTGTGTTGAGAAAAGCACAAAATTAGATACTTAATAGTCTCCTTACTCGCATGTAATGTTTTAAGGTTTGCTGACAAAAAAAAAAAATTAAAAAGCTAGAGTAGAAAATAACATTATCACAATTAGAATGTGTTAGAGGGAGGGAAGGTGACTTCATTTTAAGAACAAAATTATGTTAGTCAGTCTCTCTCATGCGTGCATACTCGGATGCACCAAGACATCCGATATGTGTCCAAACCAATTTATTCAGTGTGTAGCGTCGCCGTTCTGCGGCACCTCCATCTTTCGTCTCCTAATGTGCGTGTCCTGAGAAACTGCACATACATACGTTCAAGGCTTTTGATGATCTGCTAATCTAACTTCCACTAACACACACCGTTCTGTCAGCCCCCGTGTTGCCATTTGTTCTTTCTCGTGCTTCTACACCTGTGTACCCATTTGTTCTCCAGTCATATCAATCTTAACACTTTTATTACAATTACCTGTACTATATGCTGCTGCTGTTGTGTAACACAGCAGTCCTGAAAGGAAAAATGTCATTGTGAGTATAAAAATATCTGGACATGACTCTTAAGAAATATGTTAAAATGTAATTCCACAAGCCAAATCTCATTTTTTAGATTAAATAAGTAAATTTATCAAAGTTCTTTTATATCCTCATATCTCTGCTGTAGGGCTGGTGTAGCGTGATATGATCCAGAGTCAATAAGGCATCTGGAATTTTTTAATATTAATTGCACTGTTGGTGCAGAGACCGTGATCCCAGAAGTTGGTGTCTGCTGATGAACAGAAGTATCAATGAGCGTCATGCAAATATGCAGTCACCACGACTTTGGAAACTACCTAGAAAGAGAATAACTCACTGACTGAAAGGAGGAAGAATGTGCTTCAGTGTTTGGGGGGAGAAAATGGAAAAGTAGGTGAAGTTTAAATTTACATAGAACATTAGGGGTTGATTTTATTCAAATATGTAAGCCTTCTGTGTAAAGTAAGTAAACTATCTCCTTAATTATGAAGACTGAAATGAAAATAGAAGATTTTAGAGCAGTAGACAATAGAAGCTACCAGGGGTATAGGAACGGTACCTCTGGTATGGCTTTGGATTAAACGTAAGACTGTAACTGCAAGACAGGTTGGGATTGTGAAGACCTCTGCCAAGTCTGTGCGAGTAGTAATATTGCTAGAAATACAGTAAGAAAGAGAAGACCTCAAGATCTTGGAAGTGAAATGAGGAAGAATAAAATCCAAGTACATCATTTGGGGTTTTTTTTGTTTTGGACATTATTCTTGTCTGGTGGCGGGTTCTGGAAAGCAGGAGACCTGAGTAGCTGGAGGGAGTCTGTAACCGAGACCCCACCCGGAGTACTGCGTCCAATTCTGGAGCCCCTTCTACAAGAAAGATATGGACGTGCTGGACCATGTCCAGAGAAGGGCCACGAGGGTGATCAGAGGGCTGGAGCACCTCTCTTATGAGGACAGACTGAGAGAGTTGGGGTGGTTCAGTCTGGAGAAAAGAAGGCTCTGAGGAGACCTTATAGTGGCCTACCTGTATCTTAAGGGGGCCTACAAGAAAGCTGGTGAGGGCCTTTTTAGGATGTCGGGTAATGGTAGGACTAGAGGGAATGGATTAAAACTAGGGATGGGTCGATTCAGACTGAACGTTAGGAAGAAGTTCTTCACCATGAGGGTGGTGAGACACTGGAACAGGTTGCCCAGAGAGGTGGTGGAAGCCCCATTCCTGGAAGTTTTTAAGGCCAGGCTGGATGTGGCTCTGAGCAACCTGATCTAGTGGGAGATGTCCCTGCCTATGGCAGGGGGTTGGAACTAGATGATCTTTAAGGTCCCTTTCAACCCTAACAATTCTGTGATTCTATGACTTGAAGCAAACTGCAATGGTTGTTTTAATGAAATACTGATTATAGGAGGACGATACCACGGAGGGCTGGGTGAATGGGGCAACGTTGTATCTGTCAAGTAATGGAGGTAACATCTCTGATTTGGATGTTAGCATATGCTAACACTACAAGGGAAAGTGCTGAAGAAAAATAAAAATCTGTCCAACCCTGTGTTGTTCATAAATGGAAGTTGCTTCTCCTCCCTAGCCCCCCCCCGCCCCGACTCTTTGGACACCAAGTTCAGTGGTTTATATGTCAGTGACTACAAAATGAGCACCGAAGATTTCCATTGAAAATAGATTTGGTAAAGTCAGCATGATTGAAACCTGTTGGGATAATTATACTAAAGGAATATAAAACTAGGTAGCTGTTAGTGTTTAGGAAGGATGAGTAGATGATAGAGAACTGGACTGTGATCCCTGCTTCTTGTAGACTTCAGTAACTTTGAACCATGGGTTATCAAGTAAGTGGGGTTCATTATTCTACCAGTGAAGTATAGATTTTGGATCCAGTGCAGCTCCATTAGAAACCAGAGGAACAAATGTGATGTGTTCAGTACCCTCATAAGTATGCATCTTAAAGGTATTTTGAGGATTTTGTTTGGGAGGTTTTTATGCAGCCAGTTCTGACATGTTGGGTGCTTTCTCTTGTACCTTGATATTTTAATTTTGCATCTTCTTTGTCTGAGGGGGTATGCTTATGATACAGACACAAATTATAAGATTGGAAGCTGTTAATAGACTAAGTGACCCCACGATCATGATGGGTTTAACATCAGCATGAGTGAATAGCATCCTAATTGCTAATAGATATACTTGATGTTTCACAAGGGTTTCACTAGGACCAACTTACTTCCTAATGAGGTTTCCCCAGAGCCTCCTCTTCTCCAGGCTGAACAATGTACGCGTTCACATTATTCTAGGTTGTTTAGTCAGTCATATTTCGTAACAAACATGAAGGGATGAAGGGAAGTCACTTCAGAAATTGTGTGTATAAAATATTGATAATAAAAGCAAAACTAAAGGGATGGATGACTGCAGAAAGGAGGAGAGACTAAAAACAGGAACCAGTCAGTCCTCAGTGATGAAAGGAGAGGTATGTGAAGAAATGTTGATTTGGGTAGAAAGTGCTTTTTTCGGGGTTGTTTGTTTTCAAATGAGCTAAGTCAGAGCCAGGCATCCAGTGTCTGTTAAGTCTCAGAAGTATGAAGGCAATGCCACCTTTTTTCTGTAATCATGAGAACCCATGTTCTATCTTGCCTTATAGCTTTGGAGATCCATGTAGAAAGATGTTAGCAAAAACTTCTGTCCTGAGCAGCCCGTTAAGTGCAAACAAAGTGTGCCTCAAGGTTCAGAGAAAAGGTACCTCAGTCATTCAGAGAACTCTGCAGTTCTGCCTAATGTTTTCATCCCTGTACTGGTTGGTACCTTCCTCAAATTCCTCTTCCTGTTCATCTCTCTACTTCATACCTGTCAGCTCGTTTTTGTGCCCAGCTGCACATCCTTTGTCCACCTTGCCTGTCTGTTTAATGTCTCCTAAATAATGTTTTCCAAAAAAGTAGCAAAGCCATGACTTGCAATGCTCATTGCTATCGCTGCGTTTGCTCTGCCTGTGTGTTTCAAGTGTAATGAATTGAAATAAAACATTATGAGGATGATAACTCCTCAAGCTGGTGAGCCTGGAGTTTTTCTGCAAGTCTAGGGGGTTAAATGAGTCTTTCCTTGACCTGGTAGTGTTAACTTTTAATAGTCCTAGAAGGAGAAAAGTGTTGATCTGTACCAACACTTATAACAGCCAAGACCTGTTAAATTATATGGCAGTTAACCTAACATCCATTATTGTAATGGAGTAATTCATAAAATATTTATCTGTTAGCAAATTAAAAGCTAGAGGTATAATAAGTGGCGATTGACAAGGTTTTATGGAAAATATCACCATTCAAACAAACCTGATAATTTGTTGATGAAAGCAGCTGTGTGAATGTATTGTTAAAGCACTCATTAAATAGAGGAATTGGCTAATTGGTAATCAGCAATGAATCCATATCTCTACTCTGATTTCCAGGGGATTTCTATCCTACGTTTCTCCATGGCAGTGTTGAACTTTATTACTAGACTAAAATAGCAGTCTAATGTTTAAATATCTGATGTTAATTGTTGGGAACTGTCATGTCATTTCAGCTCTGACATTTCCATAAGAAGGCTTACCAATCCAGGTGGATTTACTGTGTCCAGTATGAAAATAGCACATAAGTGCTTGGTGTCTCTGATTTTACAAGCTAAAATAGATTCTAAAGAGACACTGCAGAGTTAGACAGAAATAGCGGAAGAGTAGATTTGAAGGCTGTACTTAGCAGAACCCCTGTGACTCTGGGGTTTGTATCTCCCCTTTCGTGTCTCAGACCCTCTGCTTCTGTTTGCATAGCCTCATAGAAATGTTGGATGTTAGGGACCTCCCACTTGACTCTTGGAAACCTCCAGGGTTGGAGATGCCACCCTGGAATCTCGTTTCCCCTCCATATTACATAGGATCTGCACAATCAAACCAAGGCCACGTAACGTGCAAGATGAAAGGAATAAAGAAAGGTGATGATGAATGGCAAGTATGACTTGAGTGAGTAATGAAAAAATAAGGAAAAGAGAAGGTTTGAAAAATTGGATCTTGAAAGGTGGACTTCAAGTCCTTTGGTACTGTTAGTGTCATTGAGGAATGCCTGTCTGAATGTGCCTGCTTTTAAGACCAGCAGCTATTTCATCCTGAATTTCAGCTGGATCAAAGTTTTGGGAAGGCTTGTACCTCTTTAGTTTTAGCAATAGGAGTTTTTGTGCAAGCGGAAGCGTTATGTCTCTCTGGCATTTCTATTGTATCAGTTAAACCCAAAAAGTAATGCTAACTTTGTGGTGAAAGTATCAGAACCTAAAGCTGCTTTGACTGCATGAAGTTTTTTGTAGGATAGAACTGGTAATAGAGCAGTTTGCAATATTTATTATGAAAAGCTAATTTGTGCTCTCTCACAATTAGCTCCATTATTCCAGGAAGTAACAAGAGGAACTCATTCCAGCGCTGGTTAGGAACTTAGTTTTTTCTACTGGAGAAATTATTAAATAAAGTATAAGAAAATCACAGCAAACGAGCATGGGTTTTTTTCCTATTAAATATCAAGCTTACAAGCCTGGTGATTGATTTACACTTTGAAGGTTATCTTTGCAATAAAAGAGGGACATATTTAATTAAAAACATGTGCTTTTAATTAAAGCTTTTGTTATATGTAATAGAGCTTGAATTTCTGACATGATCTCTGACAGAAGGTGGAATTCATGCAAAGACCATCAAGGTTTCTATATTTTGGATATTCTGTCTTCAAATACTTTAAACACTTATAATTCCAATGAAAGCGATGTGAAATAGTCCTTAGGAATCTCTGTGTTGATTTTAACTTATTTGTTAACGAAAGGAATGAGATGTTTTTCTGAAAGTCTTAAAATACTTCTCCTGAATATTTCATCCATTTAAAGGTATTTGTTTAACCTCATTGTTACCTTTGCAGATTTTTCTGAGATAAAGAGAAATAAGAAATTATTGGTGGCCATTGTCAAAATTAGCTTTGGAGACTGTTTAAAAGCATTTCAGACATTATCTGTGTTGTACTTTGCTCTGTTGTCTTGGGGTAAATGGCAAGAACAAAGCATGTTTCAACTTTCTTAACCAAACAGAGTTTTCAAGGCTAATGTTAATTTAATAAAAAGCCCTCTCTATACTGTTCTCACCCCCAGTGAATCCTTTGCAATTTGTTTTCAAGGTAGAATTGCTTTTTAAGACTGCTTTAGTGAGGTTAGCCTCCTTATGCCATGTACAACACTATATAGCCTTCTGTGTGTCTTAAAATGTAGTCAGATATTCCTTTGTACAAAACACTGTATAATATCTAGGTTATGTACAGTATCAAGTTAATATTGATGAAGCAGCCCTGACTCTTAGACTACCTTTGGTTTTTGAATATTGCTCTCTTCTGGATTTGTACAGATGTGATCCAGAAGTAACTTCTTCAGAGTGGTTATGATTAATTTACTTGAACCTAATCATGTTTCCTGTTGGTTAACTGAGGTGACATAAGAGCTGTGGTCTGTAGGCTTTTCGTTGCTGAAAGGAACTATTTCCTGGTTCACATGCTTAAGGTTTTGATAGTGTTCAGACTCTTACCTGAAAGTACGTTTATATTTCACTTAAAATGTGTTTTTTACAGGTTCTTGAAAGTCTGTGGCTCTGAACTAGTACGTCTTGAGTTGTCTTGTGGCCATTTCCTCAATGAAACGTGCTTGGAGGTCATTACTGAAATGTGTCCAAATCTGCAGGAATTAAATCTGTCGTCATGTGATAAAATACCGCCTCAGGCTTTCAACCACATAGCCAAAGTGGGCAGCCTAAAGCGTCTCATTCTCTACCGAACAAAAGTGGAGGTAGGAACAAACATTTTTAACCTTTGCAATAAATACTTTCAATCCTGGTAATGTTGTATTTTTTTTCATTAATGAAGAAGTGAATTAAAATTTTGCATGTAAATTCAAAGATAAATTCAGAAACTTCTATGATTTTTGAAACTACCTTTGGACTTTTTTAATTTATTTTCAAAATAGCTTCTGGATTTAACAAAAAATAAATAAAAAGTCTGCATGTTTTAGCTTGCATGGGAGATTGGTGACTTTTCACTAGCTGTTTTAAGTAATGTAGTGAAATCACAAATGTGAAAGCTTTTCTGTTGTTTTGAAGTGTACTCTAGACAGACTGCATTTGGCAACACAGTTGGGAAATTATCCTGTTTACTAACTTACTGTAATTCTTAACATTCTGTACTTTAGAATGACTTACTAATTATTAGATCCCGGCTGTCTTTATATATTAGCAGCATTTGAAACGTGAAACACAAATTTTAAAAAATACTTCTCATCTACAGTGTAAAAATTACTTCTTTATACTGTTACCCAACTGCCTGAATCAGGGTGGTTATTGTTTGCTGCAACGTATTTCCTGTCTCAGATGGAATGGTTTTACATGCTACAGTTGAGAAGACTGCTGTAGTTTACTACATTTTACAAATGTTGTACCCTAGTAAATTCAGCAATTCGAATAAGAAGCAATTCCATCAGTTCTCACTAGCTACATTACTCATGTCTTGCAGCCTTACGACTCTGTTTTACATGGAAGCTCTCATAGTTGTGCTTCTCTTGTTGCAAAAGCTACTACTTAGAGCTCCAAAATGGGAGGGAAGACAACTCTGCAGGGTTTTTTCTAGCTTTTAGTTCTAGGTTAAACATTTTAAGAAGAGTTTGCTTTTGTGTGTTATTTCTGCTTGTGCTTTTGGCACACAGAAGTGAGGTTATGACACTGGATTGTGTGAGATGTTAAGCTGTAGTGTAATAGAAGAACTGAAGCTGGAACAGTAGGTTCAGTCTACTAGATGTCTAAGGAGAACCTGAAGTTGTAGTACCTTATCTCATTTATAAGCAGTTCACACCGAACACACATGCTGCAAAGTTAGTTGCATCTTGTTGTGCTTGTTCTGGTAAATCACGTGTACGTTGGTGTCCAAGGTCTAGCTAGCGATCTGTAACAGTGATTTGGTAGTACAAGGTAGTTAGGTTAAAGGGTAGGCTACCTGGAATGACCGGCATTGGCTGTGGGGTATGCAGGCAGTCACCATGAAGACAGTGCACCTCGGTAACTTGTTACTTCGTGGTAGTTGCTCTCTGTACTGAAGCAATTATTATTCTCTTCAAACTAAAAAATAAAATTGGTGAGCCCTGCTTTGAAGTGCCTATTGTATAGAGCTGAATCGGTGCCTTGGGTGTATCTCTTCTGTTTCTAGCTCGCTAATCTTTCTGTAAATCTTGGGTAAGTCTCCTTACCTCATTTTGACTCTGGGCTCTAATTCACAAGACCTTTTCAGATCCAAGAAAGATCATTGTATCAGAGGTAAAGATTGTATAAGTTATTTTCTTTTTCTACTCTTGATTGATCATAATCTTGATTCTACTCAGGTAACTTCAGAAGTTTGAGACTTCATGCTTGTAACAGTGCAGCAGCTGAGGTATACTCTGCAAATGATTGGTAACTGTCATTTCTCAGCTATCGCTTTGCTGAACAGAGCTTGAAATTAGATTGAATGTAGGTGGTAAAGATTTCCTGACTTTGAAGCCCTTAAATTGTGAAGATTCATTTCTGCCTTTCGTGTGTATGGACATGCATCTGCTTGTAGCTGACAAGATCATTCATTCATAATCAAGCTTACTTAAGGCCGTGCTTCTATTTTATACATAAGTATAAGCAAAAGGCACTGTTCCTAACAAACCACGGAAGAGAAATTTCTAGAAATTTAAATATGTAAATTGGAGAGGATGCTTTTGTGTATTCCTTAACATGAAGCCACTTAACAGTATACATTGTGCATTATGGGTGGAAAAATAAAAGGGAAAGAATGAAGATGTAGTGTAGGATTTGAATTAGAGGATTAGAGTTACAAAAGTCACAAATTTATAGAAATCACATTACCTTTCTTGCCTTTAGCTTCTGTTAATGTAAATCTTTGTTTTTCTGTACAAAATTGGCTGCCATTGTCTCTGTACTCTTCAGCTGGTTCAGAGATGTTAAGAGTAATTGATGTCTAGATGCAAAAAAGATGAGATAGATAAATTAATCAAGCATGCTCTGAAGTGATTTAGACTTCTCTCAAATTTGTCAAAGAACTGTAATATAGTAGTGTTCTCGCTTTTGTGAAATTTCTGCTACTACTACTGCTTCTTCATTGTTGAAGCTTCTAAGGAGCAAACGAGGGAACAAAGCTAATGTTTATCAAGAGCATGGCATTGTATTGTTGCCAGCTGGGCCTGCTCTGAGAAAAGAATCTGAGGCCATGAATCCACTAAGGAAAACTGCTAACTGATAACAAGTATGTGATTATTACAAGAAAGTAAGTAAGAAGAAGAACAGAGCTGATGTGTGTGTTATGGTCCTCTGTAAAAGTCCTGTCTTAAAATCCAAAAAACAATAAAAAAAACCCAAAAAAACAACAACAACAACAAAAAAACAAAAACAAAAATCCATTCATTCAATTTAGCCCACTGTTTTTAGCTCACGGTTTTCCTGAGTGAATCAGTGGTTCTTTTTTTTTTTTTCTTAAAATAAACCAAATAACAAACAAAATAAAGCACCAAGTCTCTTGATCTAAGTTTTCTTCTTTGCACTATATTCTAGAATGGCAAAGGTACAAGTCCCACCATAATTATCAATGTGTTGTCGTTTTTTGTGACAGAAGGACAACAGCCCTGTTCGTCCTGTGTTAACTGCCTTGATGTAAAAATGGGGCGATATGTTTCTGGTATTACCGGGGATTTTGAGGTAATTACCAAAATGTGAAGAGGGAATGAATACGCAGAGAACAAGTAGGTAAAAAGTTGACCAAAATGAGTTCTCCGACGGGGTATCATAATTTGCTTTGTGTGTGTCTTACTGCACTAGAGTTGAAGCACAGTAAAACTAGATCAAATGAGGAGGGGGACTACCTTTTATGCTTGTAGACACTCTGATGAATTTATTGTTAATGACTGATGAAGGTGAACATGAGTTATTTAAGCAAAGTGATCATATTTTAAAAAAGAACAACACTAAAGAGAACAAAAAATGTAAAAAAGGACAATGCTCAAATTGACTTTTAAAGGAGGGCCCGTCTCTGCATGTTATTTGAGATACCAGTGAAAAAGGGGTCACTTTCCTACTCCACAGTTGTCAACCTCTGTTGAAAATGCATATGTTGTGTTAGAGCACATCTGGGTACATAATACAGCTTGTTCTTTTGGGTGTGTGATTAAATAGCATAGGATATAGGATGAAGATTCTCCATTCTTTTTGTCAGTATGTTGATAAAGCTGTTTGTGTTTTTGCATGATGCTTTACAAAGTACAGCATTAACATTTCAATAAGATAAATGGTATTTTGATTAAATGAAAGCAAGCTCCCAGGTACCTGCCCAGGTGTAGAATCTACCTACTCTTTCCTTTTATTATGAAAGGAAAGTACTTTTTCCATTTATTTCAAAAAAGAGAAAAAAATGCTTTTAAGATTTAAAGTATCTGTTGTACTTTTCTGTTTATATGATTATTATGGTACTAATTGATGAGTTCTGAGGAAAACACTGCAGAAAATTGACTGCTGTTAATGATTTGTACCTGTTAGGTACAGAAGAACAGATTTTGAGGAAAACAGAAACTAAATAAAATTAACAACATGTTATGTAATCATCTGAACAATTGTTATGACAGTTTTTTTGTTATTTTAGCTGTTTGAATAGGTTTTGTATTTAAAAATATTCCCATTGTCTATGTAATCAAAGCTCCAAAGTGTATGTTTTTGGTGTAATGGACAATTCTGGTATTCTGCTACTTACCAAAAGCACTGCGTTGCTGTTTTGGAAGATAGCTGTACCATCTGGAGGAGTTTATGGTCTTTGGTTCTAACCCTGCTGATTTTTAAGGCCAAATATAATGTTATTTCCTTGACCTATTAAGTGACAGTTTCTGTGTACAAAATCAGTTTCAAACCTCTGAAGGGAAGCTTCCAACACCCTTGAATTATTCCAGCTTCTCTGTTACAAGGAGGACAGTCCAGTGACTTTCAGTAACTTGTTCCAGCCCAAACAAGAAAAAAAAAAAAAGAAAAAAAAAATTGTCCTGCATTACTATACTCCTCTCCATGAAATGCAGCTCATTTTTTCCAGTGCTTTAAGTTCATTATTAAGAATTTCATTCTTAAAGGTTCGTCAATTCTGTATATACTTGAAATAATCTGTAACTTGCTTTGAGAAACTAATCCCAACACTTTATAAATGTAATTTCTGCTAGCTCAAGACTGCTATTATACTTGTTGGATTTTTGTGCTGGTGGTTTTGGTATTTGCTGATACATGACTCCTTAATGTTTATTCATTGAGAGTGTATTCACAGCATAATTTAAGCGCTTGTGGCATTGATACATTTAAAGAATACAATGAACAATGTAGGTATTATTGTATACAGTAATTGGTAATGCACATCTTTATGGTTTGAGTATGAATATTATCTTGATTTAATGCTTATTATGAAGTATTCCATCCATATAAACAACGCAGCCAAAATTGTATTTTAAAGAAACCAAAGCCACAATTACAGTAGAACTTGACAGTCTCCTTATTGCTGAGTGTAAATTTTAATGTAAGATAACGTATTTCATGTTGTGTGCTATTTTGAATTCTTTATAATGTGTGAAGAAAACTTTTTTTT
>VWZL01000709.1:225542-245734 GCA_013396915.1 Stercorarius parasiticus
ATCTCCAGAGGTACCTTCCAACCCTATGATTCTATGAAATTACAATGGAGAAAGGATTTTGTTTTGCACACATTTTAAAGCAAGTGTTGTATTTATAAATTGTATCTCTGATGCCTTTGACCAAGAGCAAATCTGGAACTTTAGCAGCTGTAAGAGAGGACATTGGAAGTTTTAGATACCAAGAAGAGGCATAAGAATCTTCGCAGTAAAAGTAACAACTCTCATTTTCTTATGCCGAGAGCAGTGAAAGAGTTAATGCTGCCATAAAATCATGCTACAGTTTTCAGAAATAACCTGTTATGGGTTATGTTATACTCCTGAGAGCTATTGTCTGTGGTTTTCCAGCTTGGACAAAACTTCATTGGCTTGGGTACAAACCTTTAGGATTAAGAGTTGCAAGCAAATAGGGGGGAAAAAAGTGAAAGCCTCTAGCTAGAAAATAGGAGGTTGAGCTGGTGACAAATAATCATGTGATACAGAGCTTTGGTTGTGCCTTCTGATCCCTTGTCAGGCTCATAGGACTGAATTTGGTCATTTGAGCCCATAATGTGAAGAGTGAGGAGGGTTTGCAGGCATAAGGGAGGACATAATTTGACCAAATAAAGCAAAACCAAAATGCAGTAATTGAATTAACTACAGAGACTATTACTTTCATTGAATTAATTCAGTAATTGCTGTGTTGCTGTGTCCCGGTCCCTGCTGTGTCCCTGGCACTGTCAAGTAGCTGTAGAGAACAAAAAGGTGCCCCTGTACATCCTGAATCCTAGCTTGAAAATTACACTGCGATGATTTGTGAGGAAGCAAGTGTTTTGACTTTTGCACTCAATAATAAGGTTCATTCCATTTTCATTTCCATACACTCTCTTTGTTATCTTACCTCATGCTCATACAGTGTTCATATTGCATCTGTTTTTAAACCTGTTTTGGAGGCAAAAGTTTTATCACAGTTCTTCATCTCAGAAATGACCCAATAATCCACGTACGTTTGTGGGGGAGGGGGAGCTGATTTTTAACAAATATAGTCTTAGTTTTCACCCTTGTCATCATGTTTCTTTCCATGTTGTATCTTCCAAGGTGAAAGCTGATGGATGCTTGAGGGAGAGTAGGCTTCCTGTTCTAATGTCAGTTTATACTGTAGAGGAAAATGGTTTTGCTGCCATATTTGTTTTGAATCTATAAATGAACATTGTCTGTATTAATGTCTACCCAGAAGGCATCACTTAAATATGCTTGTGATTGTGGTAATAAGAGCAGGGCAGGGTTCCCCTTCTGCGAGTATTGGTTGAGAAGGTGTGAAAGGGGCTGGCTCCTACATCTCTTGACAGCCTTTTTTCAGTCTGATTGGAGAGGCCAGCTGAGCTGGAGCCAGGTAAGCTGGGATAAACATTCACCAGAAGTCCCCTCTGACACTCAGCTCTTCTGGGATTCTGTGACTTGGTGTTGATGCCACTAATTGAGGACTTAACTCATGAGCTTTGTTCTCCTGATCTGTGACCAGGACAGTGCCCAGTTGTGAGAGGCACTGTTTCTGTATGCCACACTTTTCCCATCAGTAAAATTTATGTAATAGCAACTTTCTCATTTTGTAGCTGTGGTATGAGGATAAATATACAGGACACTTTGAGGTTCTCTGATATGTATATATATAGGATACTATATAGGGTATTCTACATAGGGGTGTGTATAACGACTTGGAATACTGTCACTTCATAACATGCTTTTCCAAGTTGCAGGAAGTTCCGTTAGTTACAAAGCTCAGCCTTTTTCCTCTGGAAAAATTGAGGAAAGGATGGCTAAAGAAAGCTTGCTTGAGAAGTGTAAGCATTTTTGTGAACTAAATAATTGCAGACTTCCAGTGGTTATCTCTGTCTGGGACTACAGGGGTATCTTGTTCTTCCTAAAGACCACAAAAACTGCCTTGTAAAGGATGAGGTGACCTCTTCTGTTTGCTTCATCGTGAAATGGCACAAGTTAGCTCAGGGAACTGAAGGACTTAAGCATAAAACAGATTTGGCCACCATTTAGTTCTAATTTGGCATATGATTCCCTGCCATTTTCAGCTTGTAGCATGAATAACTGAAAACTACATACAGAAAAGTGAAAATAGATGAAACCAGAAGAAAGTGAACAACTTGAATAGCTTTGTAGACCTCTAGATCCAGTTTAAGTTTCCAGAAACTGTATATTATGTATTTTGTGTGTTATTGAATGTTTGTGTACTATCCCATTCTGTCAAAAGTAAAATACGGAGGATATGTATTTATCCTTAGAACTCAAAACCTTAGAAGTAGTCTGAAAATGAGTACTTTCTGGGAAGCCAACAGGTATGAAAACTTTTCCTGAAAACTGAAGCTAGCACTTTAGATAAAGTATCTAAAGTTCATTTTGGATTTTTTTTAAATGGTTAAACCAATGACTTTCATGTTTATAAGAACACATATCCTCATCTCTTCAAACCTCTGGAATTCCCTCCTATCTATAACAAAGTTGTTCCAAAGTAGCATAGTACCAACAAGCACGTAACTGTGAAATTATCTTGATGCCTTAAAATACTAGGGAGGGGAGAGACAAAAAAAAAAGATGACCAGAAGTGTATTTTATGGTTTCTTAGCTGCAGCAGATTTAGATAAGAGTTGTAATTCACCATTGCTATACCTTTTGTTTCTGCATTATTAACATACTACTTTTTTCTATGAGAAGAATTGCTTTTGAAACTAGTGTAGGTTGATTGTAGGTTGGTTTTTAGATGCCAGGGTATAATACCTTGAAATTCATGAAGTAGACTTTTTTTACCTTTTAATATGCAATATTGATTTGCCCTGTTGTACCTTTCAAAGCGAATGGTTTAATAGAAGTTTACAGAATTCTGGCTTTTCGTTTGATGTGGTTTTTTAATTGCTGTATTAGAATAGCAGATGCCAAGTAATTTCTGATATAGTGCTTTCGTAGACTGTGGCAAAAAAAAAACACACCCAAAAAAAGTTGATTTTTGGTTTTCTTCTTGTGCTGTATAATGCCAAAAGGGAGGGGGGGAAAAAAGTATTCTGAATTTACATAGATTTGGAATTACTTTTGACAATCTTAACAAGATTACTCTTACATTTGTATGAAGCTTTTGTAATTACAAATATTTATAGCAATAGCAGCACTCAGATTGAAATAAAATTGTGTGCTTTCATCTGGGGTTTTTCTTGGTTGGGTTTTTTACCACAGGTAGTTGTAGTGTGGTGAAACTTTTTTGGTGCAGTACCTATGAAGCAGAACTCCACTGGGTTAAGATAAAGACTGATAAACTATAATTATAGATTTTCAAATGGTTGATGGAAAACACCAATAACAATGTTTCTGCAGTATTTTTACTACCAGATGCCAAAATTGGAGGGAAGAACTTTCTCTCTGTTGCTGAGCTGTGTTATTGGGGAAGGAGGATTGGTTGTTGTTTGTTTTTTTTTTTTTTAATCTTTCAAGAAGTCTTACTAGAACTTCCTTTTATCCAGTTTTACATAATGGAAATCAAATGCCATTCCAAAGCTACCTGAGTCACATATAGTAATACCTGTAGTCTTAAAAAAATTAATCCAGTGGTGTGCTGCCATCAGGATTCCTTATCTCCACTTTATGCAGGAGCACATAGCAGTTGCTATTCACTAAAGTATTTCTGGAAGTCCGAAAGCTGAATTAAAATTCAGTTGTTTTTGGTTATTTCCCCTGAAATTAGATATCTTGGCAAAAGTTGTAGATGTCAGATTGTAGTAAAAAGAGGGGAAGCTGCTGTACGAAAGAAGATGGTTCAGGACGTTTCCTTTGGTTGGTAGTTTGAGGAGGAGCTCTCTCTCTAAAGCCTTGGCAGTAGACCGCAGCAGCCTTTTTGTGTCTCAAGGGTTCACATTGAGAGATGTGGGGCTCAGCAGGAAAACTCCTCCTGCCAGCCATTGAATTGGGTGTGCCTGCCCCAAGGGAGGTGAACGGGCTTCAGGAAAGCTTGCTCTTCATGTGGTGGGGCCGTGCCCAGCTACAGCAATGCCCTGCTATCTGTTGCTTCTCTGGCCATTGCTTGAGCTCTCTTGCCAGTCATCTGGTATTTTGCTGTGCTAGCCATCATTGTTACTCCGTTTTCCCATCCTTCACCTTTGATTGGTTTGTCTGACTTTGAGTAATCTGAGGAGGATACTGATAATGATGGAGATGTGACTGCCCTGAAAGAGGCAGTGAGGGTGTTCTCCTTAGGAGGTTTCTGTCAAGTGTTCAGTCTTGCAGATGAAGCAGCTGAATTTGGTTCGTGATAAAGCAGTATTTCTTGTAAGAATTCAGAGTGGGTGCATGTACATCGTGGCTTAATGCACACCATTGAAATACCCAGAGACCACATATGACGTGGATGATGTTTTAAAGCCAGCTTAAAAGCCATCATATCTCGCAGGTGATGATCACATCATATGTGTGACCTGTCTGTATTAAACCAGCATGTATTAGGTCCCTGCACGTGTCCCCTCTGTTACGTTAATTCTTATGGTGGAAAAGCGCTTTGCTGCCCACAGAATCACTAACCATTGCACTCTTTAGAAACACATCCTTGGTGAAAAGCAGGCCACAGCTGTTGTTGAGTAGAATGGGTCTTACCAAAGAAGGTTTGAACTGTTGGTGTGAAATTGGGAAGGGAATAAACTTGTAGTCACTCCTCTACCCTTCCCAAAAGTTTGGCCTCAATTCCAGTAGTCAGGCTGTTTTGTGAAAACTTCCAGATACCCTTTTGATTCGGGTTACTTGATGCCAATAAATAACCTGTGTGAGAAGATTATGTCAATGGCAAGTGGTGAATACCACACGTGTGATTTCTTGTCTTGATTTGCCAAGGGCTTTTTTGTAATTTTTGTGATAACTGTGCAGATCTTGTTTATTATTATTTTAAGGAAGGAGTTCTTAACCTGTTTGGCATGTTAACTTTCCCATTTCTGTATCGTCTCTACTTTGTAACTACATCCAGAAAGATGCGATTCAGACTTCTTACGTCTTTTGTATGTGTGGTATGTCTCATTGGTTCTCCAACAGGAGAATTCTAGTCTGTGGCATGCTGCAGGCCTTGTGTTACCTGCACGGAGAATTCCCAATGTAATTTCATACGCAGTAATGCCTATGCAGTAATACTTGTGTACAGGACAAGGCAGGTGCACAGAAGGAGGTTTTTATCTGCGGCAGTAGAAGTGACGCTAATGATGCATGTGCTGAAGTTTGAGATGTTTTGGTCCATTCTGTTCCCACAGTTGTGAGATTGTATGGCTGAGTCAGCTGATCCCAACCTCCCTTACTGTAAATTTAAACCTTTTTGGAACAAAAGGGAAGCTCCTGCCCAGACCGTGAACAGAGGAACCTTTTCTATGCAGTTTTGAGAGTATTTTGATTTCTCTCATGAGGCTTCTGAGAGTATGGATGTGATTGACAGGCTGAGAGGGACACAGAAGATTTCATTGGCCTGACCTTAGTCTGTAATTCTCCAGTTCTTCTTTCCATCTGCTCCTCAGGTTCCAAGAATTTTAAGGAATTAATTCAAAAGTCACTGACTATGATTTTTATTAGGAAGACAGACTATTTAAGAGTACCCTGCAGAGTTACCTCCTCATTATTGCATTTACCCCTCCTCATTCAGGCAAGGTTGAATTTTCTGTCTTGGATTTTCACTCATATAATTAGTTGTTACTAAATGGAATAATATTGTCAGGTGTACTGTCAGATAAATAAGCTCCTGAAACATAAGTACGGAGTATCAAATATATACTGACTGATGTACTACAGTAATTGCCTAATTGCTGTATCAACTTTTAGCTAAGTGGGTTGAGAAATGTAAATTCGATTTGCATACAAACAGCGTGTGATACCTATTGATTGAGTACTGGGTATTCAGGGTTCCACAATTCTTTACTAGCCAGCTGATCAAATCTTTTGATGCTTTTCCTGTTTGTGTTATGAAAAGGTGATTATTTGTGGAATAAGCTTGTCTAAATAATCTTATCTGGTACAATTGGTTGATATAGTCCTAAAGACCCTGATTCTAACCTTAAAGCAAATATTTTTTACAATATTTTAACATAGATCTGTACACTAAGACGAAAATGCTACATAGAAACGTGGGTAAATACTGTGGTAGAACCTGTTTTTAAGTATAACAGCCCCATAAATTTATATGCAATGGCAACTCACCTCAAAGACTCTTCAAGATGCATTTTTTTTTGATGGAGAGATAAGTAACTGAAATATGAAAAAGAAATTGTGGTCTCTAGGAATGTTGTTATATTAATTCTTTGATATTGTGGGAAAAATGCAATATTCTCATTGTGGTGAGCTTGCAAATGTAGGCATGTTATCTGATATCTGCCTGCAACTAATGTAGTTGGATGTAAGTGGAGACAACAGGGTATGCGGGGGGATAGGGCAGGGAGGGCGGGAGATGAGGTTGTCATTTGCGAATGATAAGAAGAAATGATACAACGTTGGTTGTCCTCTCATGTAATGCAATTGGGGAGAAGAGTAAAGGAATTTTTTTTTTCTACCCCTAATTTAATTTTTTTATGTTAAAACCCCAAAATTTAAGTCTTGCATAATTCAATATTTTTTTTTTTTTGACAAAGTGGTTAAATGGTGAATTAGTAACTAATTAAAAACAGAGCAAGGGAAACTATATTTAAAGATGGGAGGAAGCAGTCTTTAATGGGACTTTAAGATTACTTTCTCTCAGTATTCACTTCATTGAAAAATTAGAAGAAAAGTCTTGTAAAAGATTTATGCTCTCAAGTTGTTTCATTGAGAGGCTGGAAGAATTCCCAACTTATGTCAGACACAGCTCTTCTGAGAAGGAGAAAAAACAGCCCATTGTTTGTTCCCAGCATAAAAAGTAACAATTTTAGAAGTAGTTTTTAAGATTTCCCTATAAAAAGAAAGTTTATAAAAAGGTGCAGGCTGTTTCTTCCCTATCCCAACCCTAAAACTTTTGAGTTTTTTCTGAAGCTCTTCCTTTAATCTTCCAGAGGCACACTGTGGTGCACTTATTTTCATGCCTTTTATTATAGTGGAGCCATTATGTGATAGACCTATTATAGTGCATCATTTGCATTTTTTAAAGCCTTTTGTATTTATTTATTTTTAATCTTTGACTACTTGACAATGAAACTGCAATGCCTAAATGTTAAAATATTCCAAGTGCATGTTTTACAGGTAAACCACATCTGCCACAGACAGAAGAGCTTTCTGTTTGAACAGATATTGAGCTCAGGCTATCTGTTGGATGCTTTCCTTACCATACTAACATCAGAAATGATTTGCACTTCCTACTAGACCGTGAATGCAAAAAGTCCTGAAAAAAGTCAAGCAAGATTCAGTCTTGCCAAGTGTATTGCTCTGGCACCAGTATTTGGTTTCTCCACTAATGGGTTGTCTGTTCAAACCAGTAACACTCTTGCAACATGTCAGACTCTTGCAACTTAAGTCAAAACTTAAGTGTGATGTCTAAGGTCTTCGCAAAGACAGGTAGGATTCAAGTTAGCCCAATATCAGCTATTTGGTTGAGGTATACACAATGCGTAAATGTCTTCCAGGCTGGCCTGTGTTGCAGAGTTGAGGACTTTCATGTTTGGGCAGACCTTTCAGCTGTCTCATGTGGAGTAAGTTAGGATTTCAAGCAGTAATTTCATCTCTTCTCTTGTCCACAGCAGGATCAATTCTGATGATGTCCTTTCTGACAGATGTTTGTCTCACCTGTTCATAAAGTCTTCAGAGACTCTTCAGGCAGGCTGCTTCCTTTTTCTGAGGTTTAGGACTAACTGCCATGTCTTAAAATATTTCTGTAATCTGCTCTGAAAGGGTGCGTTCAGCACCAGTATCGTATCCTTCTGATCAGCTTGATGTCAGGGTCTTCTCTCTTAAATCAACTCCTGCATTGTCTTAGCTGTATGTTTTCCTCACCTGAAAACATCTTTCCTGGAAATGGAGGATAGGGTAGACCATTTTATTTGGCCCCTTTGAACTCTTCCTGTTGTCTGTGCCGTCTTATAAAAACTGATTATTTTAGTAATTTTTTCAGACCACTGAAGCCGTGCCATACATTACCCCATAAATAAGTAACTCTTACCTTCAGCTTGTTTCCAGGGTGTTTTGTTTTGTTACTGTTCGTTTTGGGTTTTTTTAATCATCCACTCTTTTATTTTCTCAATCTGTGTACAGGGGAGCAGGTACAAAGCCAAACCTTACCTGTGAAACAGGGAAAACAGGGAAAACTCAGGGCTAGTCCAACTATACATGTCTTGGCTACTTGCCTTGAGAAGAGTGTTACATGGATAGTCTTTGATTTGACTGTCTGTGCTTGGCTGAGAAAGTGAAATTAGGCTCTCTCCAAGTGAAATCTTGCTGATCCAGAATCTAGGTGGCCTCTTAGCTCCTCTTGCAAAGCACTTCAACATCTGAAGTTTGGCCCGTGTTACAGCTTCAGGGTCGGTTGATTGCCTTGCTCTTCTCCTTTGCTTAAATAGGAGTGTTATCACTCGTCTTGTATAGCAAGTCAGAGAGATGAATTGTACAGACAGATGGCTTGAAACAGACAGGTTATTACAATGATAGTCCTTCTATATGTAGTGCATGTGGATTCTGTGAACTGCCATTCTCTCCTGCTATTTTCGTGTCCTTTGCCACCTGGATTCTCAATTGACTGAGGCACAACTAGGCAGGCACAAAGGGTTTTTCTTCTTTCTTTGACATATGTAAACCTCACCTCAGTTACAGAAGAACAGACACTGCTTCTGAAAGTAATCTGATTTGTTGTGTGTGGGCATGTACGCACACCAGAAGATGAATTAATATAGCTGGTATAACTAGTGTTGAGTAAGTAGTTGTTTACTCTTGGGCTTGACTTGCATGATTTGTAATGGTACAACATGGTGTTCTACCAAGCTCTCTTCTGTTACCCACATTCCTAGTGCTTTTTTTTAAATTGTTTGGATTTTTCAAAAAAAATGTTTAAAATAATACTTCAGGTTTTACAGGTTGTGGGAGGACCTCTGAAAATATGGACTCAGTACACATCAATACAGGAAGAACTGTCTTAAATAAGAGAGGAGCTAAAAAAAGCGTTCTGAGAGATGCATCAAATTCCTGTTGAAGTTAACAAAAATAGCTCGGTTATCTAATCAAGATAACTATGACTGTTAGTCTTCCTACCTATTTCACCCCTCTCTGAAGAAGAGGAAGCATAGAACTGATCTCATAGCCTACAAGCTGGCCAGAGTGCTGTTTATGTCAATTAAGGAAGGATATTACTGCTTCCCATCCTTTCAGGCCAGTGTTTAAATTCCGGTCTGGAAACCATTACTAAAAAGCATGAGGGAATGCATCAGGTATTTGGCTTTTCTGTGGAGTCACCTGCATATGTGCAGAAACCCTGTTTAAAACTGTGTGTGCAGTCAGAGACCGATTTATTTAGCTCTGATATTTAAGGTTTGTAGAGAGGGGCTTGGGAATTTTGCTTTGAATTTGTGCACCTGAGTAGGTTCTAAAGCTTATAACTTTCACTGAGTTAAACAGTAAAGACTGTGTCTCATTCTCTTGGAATTACTCATTTATTCAGGTTTAATGATCCAAATGAAGCATTTGCTTAATAAGTACGTTACTTAAAATGTATTGGATATTTATACATTTACTAGCTTTAAAGCGTTCTTAAGTGTTACATCTCTAATAATGACTTTTTAATGCTCTTGTGTTTAATTCCCTAGCTACCTTTTTCTTTAAAAATGAACGAAAGTAAAGCAAGCAAGTGGTCAGTGGCTTTGTAGGACCTCTGCTAAGATGTGTGCTATGCTGAACCTTGTTCTCACCAATAAGGAGGGGCTAGTGGGGGTTGTGAAGCTCAAGGGCAGCCTTGGCTGAGGTGACCATGAAATGCTGGAGTTCAAGATCCTTAGGGCAGCGAGGAGGGCACACAGCAAGCTCACTACCCTGGACTTCAGGAGGGTAGACTTTGCCCTCTTCAGGGATCTGCTTGGTGTAGACTATTATGGGATAAAGCACTGGAGGGCAGAGGGGCCCAAAAACTAAAAGAGGGTAGATTTAGATTAGATATTAGCAAGAAATTTATTTACTGTGAGGGTGGTGAGACACTGGCACAGGTTATCCAGGAAAGCTGTGGATGCCCCATCCCTGGTAGTGTTCAAGGCCAGGTTGGATGAGGCTTTGAGCAGCCTGGTCTAGTGGGAGGTGTCCTTGCCCATGGCAGGGGGGTTGGAACTAGCTGATCTTTAAGGTCCCTTCCAACCCAAACCATTCTATGATCATTATATGGTATATGTGAGGAAGGCTTACTTATACCATCTACTTTTAGGCTGCCTTTGGGAAATCAAATCTTAGAAGGCCAAGTTGGAAGCTGAGGCACTGTACATGTCAAGTGTTGGGTGTTTCTAATTGCTCCTTGGAGACATCTAAATTAGGTTTTTGAAATGGTCTCCATTAGTACCCCACGCTATGTCCCTGTTCTGTGTCTTGTCAACCTTCCAGTGCAAGGGACCAGATATTTCTTGACGGTGGTATGACAAAACATCATGTTCATGCCAAATTTCATTAGAATATAGAAAAACTGAGGAAATTAAATGAAGCATATTACCCTAAACTTTCTGAAAACAAGTAAATTTATATTTAATTATATATATATAAAAATTATACTACTCCTGTGTACAAATATTGTTGACTAGTGTTCTTTTATGAATTCCACTTATTAGCAGTAGATTATGTTGTCCCTTATATATTACTTGGGGTTTTTTTCATTGGAAACTGTTGTATATCCTGCAGACATCCACAGACTCCTATTGTTAATATGTTCTGAAACGTCTTCCTGGTTTCAAGCTTATACAGATTACAAAGTCCTAATGAAGTGGTGAATGTTTTAAGTATGATGCACAGCTATTTGTGAGGTGAATCCCAGACTACATTCTTCATTGCACTGTGTGTATTTCCAACTACAAAACAAAATATGGCTACAGATATTGCAGAAGAGTCTTTTCGGTATCTTAGAAACACAAATAAGAACACATAAAGTTTCCCTTGTGTGGAACAGTGCTTTACAATTTTGTAAGATGCATCTGAGGTTCCAGTCCAATTTCAGGCTGAGCAATGTGCGTTACTTTCTGAAAAGAACGACCATGTTAAATGGCAGGAACATGACTGTAAAATACACATTATATCTGTTTCGATCTGCATGCAAGTAGTGACAGGTGCTCAATGGTTGTCAGCATCCTTGTCAACAGGGAGACTCCTTTGACATTAAAGTCTCCAGCTCGGTCCTGATCCTTCTATTGGCAGTTCTCTATTGGCAGTTCCATCAGGCTGCAGCCGATCAGCGAATGTCAGAGCCTCCGCTGTTCTCCTGGTGTGTCGCCAAGCCCTCTGTATTTTCGGGCTGGCCTTGCCTGGCGTTTGAACTTGCCACACTTCTTCAGCAGCTTTCCTGTGGGAAATGAGCGGATAGGTCATGGGTGTGTAGGTATCTTCAGGACAATGCAGAACCACATCCGTAGTGACTTGCATAAAGGTTTGTAACGATTACCGTTGCTTTAACCCAATCAATGTGGAAAGTACCCAGGGACTCATTAAGTGGCATTTGTGGTGTCTGTAACAGAGTTTTGAGCTGTATTTCAGGAAATGCAGTGACAGCCTTTAATGTCTAATTGACCTCTTCTTTGTTTCACTTTCTATATTTCCTTCTGATGTGTTCCCCTGTGGCAGCAAACAGCCCTGCTCAGTATTCTGAACTTCTGCTCGGAGCTGCAGCACCTCAGCCTGGGCAGCTGCGTCATGGTGAGTACTTCCACCACGCGGGGGGGATTGTGTGTGCGTGCACACGCTTTTGCCTTGGGACTAGACCTAGGTTTATGTTTCACAAAGACATGTTAAATGCGAGGTTGATGTTACTATACTCTCTTGAAAGGTCCAAGATAAATGCAGCTTGGTTACATACTAGTTTAGTAGGCCTAAAACACAGCTTGTAGACTTTCTCATAGTTCTTCAGACTCTTCCTAAATTTTGCAGCATTCTTTATATGCATAATGGCTTTTTCTTTCCAAAACTATTAATCAAGACTTATTTATTTTCATTCAGACCAAATCATCATTCCTAGCTCGTGTCTGACCCTACAGTAATAACCACAAGAGAAATATTTTCAACCAGAGTTGTTTGAGTCATAGGCTTGCTGGGCGCGCTCACTGATTTTTAAAAAAAGAGAATACAGGGACAGCAGCAATTCCTTCAGGGCACTTGTGTGAGGTGTATTGTGTGTGTGTGCTGGAGCTGTGTGTAGAGGGATTCTGGCTTCCTGCTGGCTCTGGCGGTAGACGTAGAATCATAGAATGGTTTAGGTTGGAAGGGACCTTAAAGATCATCTAGTTCCAGCCCTCCTGCAATGGGCAAGGGACACCTCCCACTAGACCAGGTAGAGACTGATGTTTAGAATTAAGTAAATTTAAGAACACCTACATCTAGGGGTTGATAGGAAATTTATTTTATTTTTGTCTTTTGTAAAAGTAGACCTCACTGTGCTCTACAATGAATAATTTTCAGAGGTCTTCAGAAATGACAAATGCTGAAGACAGATCTGTAGGTGTGTTAGTAAGCAAATGTATATCTGGAAAGATGGTATACATGACAAAGTGTTTGCTTTCCTTGCAGATTGAAGACTATGATCTCATAGCAAGCATGATGGGAGCAAAATGCAAAAAGCTTCGGAGTCTGGATTTGTGGAGATGTAAAAACATAACTGAAAGTGGAATAGCAGAATTGGCTTCAGGCTGCCAGCTTTTGGAAGAACTTGATCTTGGCTGGTGCCCGACATTACAGAGCAGTACAGGCTGTTTCACAAACCTTGCACGTAAACTCCCGAACTTGCAAAAACTCTTTCTTACGGCCAACAGGTCTGTCTGTGACACAGACATTGAGGAGCTTGCTGCTAACTGTACGCATTTACGGCAGCTGGATATATTGGGTAAGAAAATGTAGGGCTGTTGGTATGTTTCTTACTGCGTCTCAAAAGCCTTGCAGTTATAAAGAAGTCCTTAAGACAAAACTGTCTTCTAGACATATTTTTCAATAAATATTTCTTAAAATTATGGTTTAGCATATAAAAAACAACGGAGGGAAGTTTTACTCACTGCAGTGCGTTTCTGACTCGGAATCCAGTAGATTTAGACCAACCATGTAATTCGACTGCTTAGTATGAATTGCTTAAACTGAGATTTAAGGGCAAGATTTTTCCAATAACTTTTACTTTCATGGCCATTAGGGTTTTTTTTAACTAAAATCTTTCTCTTTTGACTATCAGAAGATCCAGTCTTCTTCTTTCTGCTTTTGTTTATTGTTTTACTTCTGTGAAGTGTGACAAAGTATATTTATGGTGCAAGTCTGTGATCAATAAACAGATTTTTGCTTTTGCGCAATACAGATACACAAAGCAATATTGAACTTCTTTGTCCCTTTTACCAGGAAGTGAATTTGACTCATTAAAGAGGAAAAAGTAATTAACAGCAAAACTTAAAATGGACTTTTTACTAAGGTGGGAAAGAAGACATGAGTGGCAAAAAGCATAGCAAATCTTAAATTTCTAATCCTCTGCAGCTTCTATAGTTTAAAGTATTTTTAGAAATCTAAAATAAATATACTTTGAACTCAAGTAAGGAAGTTGAGAAATGTAGTTTTGCATGATATGGAGTTTATTCTTTTTATAGTGGAATATGAGTTTTTCTTTTTAAAATAACGTAGGAAAGCAGGACATCAATGTGGGAGAAATTTCTTCATGCTTTTACTGACTTATTTTCACAAGGTTAGTTGAAAAAGGAATGTTTAAATTAAAAGGAAGAAAGTAGCTGCACTGCATATTTTTAATATTTAATTTTTAAATTTAATTTTAAATTAAATTTAATATTTAATTTAATATTTAATTTAATTTTAATGAAAATACTACACTTGGGTTGAGAAGGATGCTAGAAAGAACCGAGACCCCCTTAACTTGAATAATGTTCCAAGCAAGTTTATGGCTGTCAGCATTTTTCACTACAAAAAAGTTACCATATGGTTTCAGATTGTCACTCCAGTATAGCTAGTACGCACTCTTCTAATATGAAATATGTTTTTACTCATCTCCGACTGAGAAAGTTGTCTTCTGACCAACATGGAAAAGGAGGATGAACGGATAAAAACTTAACTCCACCTAGTACAAATTGTAGAGACATGATGCCTATGTACACAGGAGGTAATGTGTTTTGCGTATCTTTAAGGGAATCTGTTTTGTAGCTAAATTATCAGGGACACATTTCCCTAGTCAGACATAAGAAGTTTCCAAATGGCATAGTTAATGAAGTCTTTGATAAACACGTATGTTCTCCTGACCACCCATTTCCATCCATTTCTATTACAATGGCGCTGTGTCTGCCCACAAAGTGGTCTGACCTTTTCACTACACCAGAGGCTGCCCAATGAATTAGTTCGGCTGTGTTAAGCCAGTGGATAGTCTGCTACTTTTGTTGCCTCTCTGACGGCAGTGAAGGTTTGTCGCCACACTTCTCCTTTAGCGTTTGAATTCAGTTTAACATCTTGTTGATGTTTTTGGAAAAATAACATGTGAATGTGGAAAAGTAATTTGTTCTGCTCCCTGGGTGCTTACCAGTATTCCTGAGTCAAGTGGATTTGTAGTGAGCCTTTCCCAATGAGAGTGCATGTTTGGTTCTCTCTGGAGGATATACAGTTGAATTATCAGCAAGATGTTACCCAAAACCTTCCAGATCCTGCTTTCTTCTTTCAGAGGAATACTTAGTAAAGGTTGTCTTCTGCTGTAAATGAGTCAGTACACGGTGATACGATATATGGGAAGGAGTTACCCAGCTTTTTTGGCAAGGAAACTGTGTTCATTTCTTTGTCTGAATATGGGAACCATTACAGTCTGTGGTTAAAAGAAAGAGTTGTCAAGTAGAACCGCATCGGGTCATCTGGAGGTAGAGTTTCCAGGCGTTCCCATGTAAGTGCAGAAGTCACTGTTTGAACTAAAGAGCTTTTCTCTCACAGCGCAGGAGTACCAAGAAAATCATAAATCTCTGTATGTGCTCTAACTTTTGGCGGCTGATGTAGGGCCAGCCTGTTACTATCAGCTATACAAATGCTTAGTATGTTTTTATCCTTTTGAAGAAGTGTGACAACAGGTCTGAAGCTGTTAGAGGCCTGAGGTCAGTGCTTAGCTTTGCAAAAGTAACCTTGAACAGTGGGTCTTCTCTATGATGTGAATGAACGAGAGGTACTCTCGTTATATCCTTTGTCATCTCCCCAGTACAGAAATGTCTGGCTCATACATGCATTGTGAAGGGTGTAGAAGTATTGCTGCTAGGTTAGCAGTGCATGCTGTATGGGAACTTCTTTTGCTTCAAGAAAGCTGTGTAAAAGCTTGAGATTTTTCGCTATATACAGGCACTTACCTAAGTAGGGATCAGAATGTCTTGCCTTGCACTGCAGTCACCAGTGTTAACAATACTATACTGGTTTCTCTCTGCAGTTGTTAGAACTTACGAACTTGTCAGGGAGAGCTTCTTGTTTCAGTTATAGATTATTTATCACCACAATAGTTTCAGGACTGGAGGAGTCTAAGCCGCTTGAAGAAATCTTGTTGAACCGTGTGTCATTCAGGTGTTACAAAATGAATGTTGTATGTACCCTGGATGCTGTTTTCAGGTGGTTGGTCCTGCAGCTTGCTACCCATCTGTCCTTTACTTTGTCTCTCCATTATCGTTTGGCAATTCCCTGGTTACAGGATCAGAGGACTCGGTAGAAGATGAAACATGCCAGTTTTCAAGGGCTCCATAACCTTATTGGCCCATGTAAAGCATTCTTTGAGGGGTGGCTGTGTCTGTGGTGGGTAAAACATACTTCAGAAAGTAAATTTCTATTTAAAAAATAAATCATGAGTTGGATCCATATCTGCTATTATAATACAATTTGGAAGAGGAAGCATGATGTAAGTGTGTCACTGAGTACCTGAGGGTGTGCTTCGTGAAGTTTTACTTAGGAGCTTTCTTTTACCCATTACGTACTGAGCTGCCTGCTTACAAGTTTCGTTTCCTTCTCTGCCCACATCTTTTCTGCTGACTGACATGGTGGGTTTCCACTCTGCAGGAGAGTGGTCCGGCTGTGATCATCTGACAGCTTTGTAGTGATGGAGCACATCACCCAGTGCTATCAAAAGTAAAGCGGACACCTCTAGACCTGTAGTTAAAAACTAGTCTTCAAACCATGATCAGCATTAAGCAATGTGACGAATCAGATGACAACCTGAATTGGCAGTGCCAAAAGCTTTTCGTGTACACTATATCAACTGCTTAGTTACGTTGCTGTGGGGCTGCCAGCCGCTCTCAAGGATGAAGAATAAATCATCTTAACCTCGCTCCCCAAAAGTCCTGACTGCCTCTGTCCTGCACAAAAAGAGTAATGAAGAGTAGGCACCCTTGTTAAGCAAAATTCATGTATTCCTAACTACATACCAACACCTCCCACACCTTCCTGAGCAACAGAAAACCTAACTGCCCCCTTGCCAGCTGTCAAAATTTTCAGCTTTAGCTTGAGAGCAGCAACACGTAGTTAGTCAATTCAAACATGAAAATGTGTAGCATGTTAAAATTTAGAATTTGAGTTCTGTGCAATAGATTGAATAAAATGTTAAGAATAAAAGGCTAATCTGGCTGGTCTACGGGAGGAAAGGAAATGTAAGACTGTTTGAGGGAATAGTGCTAGTTATTTTCAGGGTCTCTGCTCTCAAATATTATTTGGTGTGTAGTAGTATCCCTTGCCCTAGAAATAAGGGCTCTGGCAATTTTTATAGCCATCACACGCAGGTCTCCTGAACAGCCCTAGAATTTAAAGCCTTGGATATATGACAGATATAAATGAAATAATTTTCAGGTAATAAACATAATTGTTATAGCAAAGAAATCATTACTCAGAAGTGCCTTTTACAAAGGTGATACCAGAGAATTTTACCAGGGAATAAACTGAACAACAAAATTAAATAGCAGGTTTTAACATGCCAGTTATATATTTATTCTGAGAAATAGCTAATTAGTCTATGTAGATAAAATTGTAGTAGGTAACAAAGGTCCAAAAGCTTCCAAACTCTAGAAGAATGCACTATACAGGTGACTAGCGGGATACCATGTCAGCCTTTCAAAGGCAAAGGAAATCGTGCTGTATTAACACTCCTGAAGTGCTCTCACATGCGCTTTGAAGAAATATATATCAATAATTGTAGATTGTATAAATAAAAGTAAGGCTGCGGATGATATTTGCTTATCCTGTGATGCGGATAACCAAACCCCAACTAGATTGCTGGCCTTTTTGGCTTGTAGAAAAAGACATTTCCTAACATAAAAATTTAAGCTGGAGGAGGGAAAAAGAAAAGGTGTGGTAAAGCATGTAATTTAGGATGGCCTATTTACTTGCAAACCTATTAAAAAAATCTTAGTCTTAGATGAAACGGTAGGAAAACTGTCAAAGTTCAGGTAGGAAGGAATGAAGAACATCCTACACAAAAAAATCTGTGGCGAGGCATCTAGATATTGCATTTCTGTAGAAACGCACATTTGGATCTTGAAGCGGAAAAGCTGTGATGCGTAAATGAGACTGGTTATAAATGAAGGTGCTGATGCAGTAGCAATTTTAAGGCTTGCTGGAAAAAAGATGAGTAGCATAATGGGTTGTTCCTAGCGTTTCAGTTGGAATGGTAGAGCAGATCCTGCTGGTAGGACAGTGGTACTCTGGCAAAATTATAGTCAAGTGAAGTGAATAACTGAAGAATTTACAGGATTTCTTTGTATGGCCATAGGGACTGTTACTTCAACCACTACATGGTTGTGGTGACAGTGATGATATAATGATAAGGGAGTTAAGAATCACAATAATAATAATGACAAGCTTTGATTACCCCGACGTAGTTGAGGTAGAATTTGGGGGCATGATAGCAAAGACTGTTTATGTTAAATGATGTCTCAGATCCGAGAGCCTACCGTAGAAGAAGTGAAGACCACACTTAGACAACCCCTTGCTTACAAAGAAGAATAAAGGAGACTCCTGAAAACAGAGGCATCTTTCTGGAAATGAGTCCTGATCAGAGAAGGAAAATAGGGAGATGAACTCTAGAGAGTGAAACAAAATCACAATAAGGCAGAATGAGATATTAAGGAACTCTTGGCTAAAGGTAAATGCTGGAACTGTATTTCAGATGTGTTTGAAAAAGTTTATAGGAGAGTTGCAGAGCTTGGTAGATACACCAGATGTAGAGGATCACTCAGATACGAGAAAGCCCTAGCAGGAGAAATGTTGTCTGTCCATTAGTGTTCATGGCAAGGGCTATCAAGTAGGCTGCCATGTCAGAGACATTTTTTCCAGGAGATTAGCCTGGAAAGCTGCCTTAAATTGGAATGCCAATACAGAAAGCTTTTGAACAAATCAATATATTGAACAATAATAAATTGTTAGGACTAAGTGGTATTTATGCAGTGGTTCTAAGTGAGCTAAAATACAAGGCTGTGGAAATTTTATTTCTGGTGTGTGATCTGTCACTTAAATCAGCCTCAGGAGTGAAGGGTTGCAAACATGGCACAACCTTTTGTAAAAGATACAGGTTAGAAGCTACAAAACAATACGGTTGTCTTTTGCTCTGTGTAAACCAGTTGCAGCCATGAGAAAGTCAGTCGGGCAGAGGACATGAAGGCTATTTTGGTATTTTGAAGGAGAGCTGCATCCCTGTGAGGATGCGATAGTTATGCCTCTCCAATCTTTTAGAATTTCTTGGACTTCTTGGTGAAGGTGAGCACTGATACAGTCCATAGAGGACTGGATTTTCAAAAGCTTTAGCCAAGGGTGCTCTGCTTTTGTAACTTAGCTGTCTTCTCCTGGATTGTAATGAGTGTTTCAAAGGCAAGAAAGAATAAGAACCTATCATCTCTTTTCACAGTGAAATTACATCAATACTGTGGTCATCAAGTGTCTGTATTGATCTGTTTATAAGTAATCCAGGCAAAGGGATGAATAATGCTGTACCAGAGGGTAATGCACAGATATTTGGGGTAGAAAAGTCTTAAGCTGAAGAACTGAACACTGAAAAATTGCAGAATGATCTTACGATAGTAAACAGATGATAAAGGAGGAGGAAAACTGTTCTGTCAAGTGCAAAGTAATCACATGAGGCAAAGTAACATTAACTAAGCATATGGCGGGTGGCTTTATACTAGTTACTATTTTGTAGGAAAGAAATCCTGTGGACAGTTTTCTGAAAAAATCATTTGATTGCTCAGCAGCATTTAAATGGGCAAACAGGTTTGAATTTCTTAGGAAAGAAATGGAGAAATCGCCTTCATTGTGCAGTTACTGACTTTGTGCTCGGTGCACTGTGTAGTTCTGGTCATACAATTTCAAAAGTGCTAAATTCGTGCAGAAACAAGACAACAGGGGTCATCTGAGATACAAAAGAGTCTGGAGAACAGACAGCCTTGAGGGAGACTGAGTGATGTGGAAATAGTGAACTGGGAATGATCTCTCACTGCTTCTTTATGATTCGTTGCCCCTTAATTATTGAAATTAATAGATAGTGAACTGGGCATGTTTAGTTTGGAGAAGAGAAGGCTGAGGGGAGACCTCATTGCCCTCTGCAACTCCCTGAAAGGAGGTTGCAGAGAGGTGGGTGTTGGCCTCTTCTCCCAGGTAAATAATGACAGGACCAGAGGAAATGGTCTGAAGTTGCGGCAGGGGAGGTTTAGATTAGATATTAGGAAGAATTACTTTCCTGAAAGAGTGGTCAGGCACTGGAACAGCCTGCCCAGGGAGGTGGTTGAGTCACCATCCCTAGAGGTATTTAAGAAACGTGTAGATTTGGCACTTCAGGGCATGCTCTAGTGTCAGAGATTGTAGGGGGGTTTTTGTGTGTGTATAGTTGGGACTCGATGATCTCAAAGGTCCTTTCCAACCATGAAGATTCTATGATTCTATGATAGTGGGTTTAAGGCTGATTTTTTTTAACGTTATGTAGTTAAACTGTAGAACTCATGTGAAGGGGCAATAAGTATAAAATAGTTCAGAAAAGTAGTAGCATTCACGAAAGGTAGCTTTAGAAATCCCTAAACTGATTGTTTTTTAAAAGC
>VWZL01000709.1:245753-262683 GCA_013396915.1 Stercorarius parasiticus
ATCAGCTTTTTTTTTTTTTTTTTTAAGTACTAATGGCTCTGGCCATAGACAAGATCCTGGACTAGATGTTTTTTTGGGGGGGAAGTTTAGTTCAAGATGTGTAAGTTGAAGTGTCTGCCAGCAGGTGTCTGTAGTCGTGTTGGATGTATAAACTCTTCAGAGTCAGGAGAGCTTGGTGAGGAATTTAACCCACTGTAGACATCCAGAATTGCTTCGCTTCTCCAGAGTAACCTGCCTGGCTTCCAGCCATTCCAGTAAGGCATGGGTCTCCTGTGTGTCCAGTGTCCTGTCTGCCAGCTCTGCGTGGGTGTCCTACACAGTGTAAGGAACCCCAAGGGGCACTAATAACTTCAGGCAACTGAATCATACCCCTGTGCCCACTCAGCTGAATCATGCGCTGAGCACCGTTGACTGTACTGACTGTATTTCCATCAGCTATAATGGGTGTGTGGATGCGTGCTTAGAAACACCTATTTTTCTGACCCTATGGTGACACTTCAGAGTTCAGCCACTGTGGTCGCATTTATAGCAGGGGTAAATAGTGTGTTTTCTGTTACAGGTAGCATATATATAGAGATATAATCGGTAGTCACATGAACGGCTGCCCCTGCGTGTGCATAATACCCATACTCACTCTAGAGCCCTGGAAGCCTTGCTGATATATTTGGAATTGGAGTAGCCCGTAATAGCTTGTGTGCTGTGCTGGTCATTGCAGTCAGCAAGAGAGTCATGAGGACATGAGCGTGGCATACTGCGTTGCTTGTTGCGGAAGCCTAGCATCTGATCACTGGGACATCTTGTGGCTGCGGGTACTTCAGGTCAGCTTCGGTAGTCAGAAATTCTCCTTGAAGTTGTAAAGTTGCCTCCCAATAGAAGATGATGGGATTAGTTAAGCATTTGGGTTAGGAAAATACAATAGGCTGCTTAAAGGCAAAAATTCTTGCGCTGTTTCTGAGTCTTTCAGTTGAAATCTAATGGAAATAATCTAAATAAAAGTTGCATTATAGTAGCATTTTTTTCATGACGTGGTATTAGCAGCTTTAAAAAAAAAATTGACTATTCTTGATAACCTTACAATTTGTTTTGTTTCTTGTATTTTGTTTTTGAACAGGAACGAGGATGGTAAGCCCTGCATCTTTAAGAAAATTGCTGGAGTCTTGTAAAGATCTTTCTTTACTCGATGTGTCCTTCTGCTCACAGATTGATAATAGAGTTGTCCTAGAACTGAATGCCAACTTTCCTAATGTGTTCATAAAAAAGAGTTTCACCCAGTGACTCACTACATATGCTGCCATGGAATTCATTTGATGGAGTTGTTTCCTGTGAATTTGTGCTGACTTTTTTTAAGAAGAATATAGATCCCCTATGAAATAGTGGAAAGTATTAATTACCTACACAGATGGGTAAAATACATTTAAATATATTATACATTTCTTAAAGAGTTGATATTGTACCTAAGAATTTATTTACGCTGTGTTAGTTGGTGGCACTGCATGTTTTTAAATACCAGCCATATGTGTGGCTTTAATGAGAAGAAAATGAAAAATGTCTTCTTAAATGTCCCTTTATAGGGTCTTACACACAATAAACGATGTTAATATCCAGGTGAAAGCAGAAGTTCAATATTTAGCAGTAAGAAAAAGGTGGGTGCTTCCTTTTTTTATATATATATATGTTTGTGTGTGTATATATAAATGTATACAGATGTATTTGTATATACATACACAGATACTGTAGCATCCTAGTTTGGCCTGCAACATAAGATGTTATGGTCTGGCCTATAATTAGTTGTTTGAAAACCTGTTTAAGCTTCTGTAAGAACGGATTGAAAAGACATTTTGTTGTCTTTTTTTTTTTTTTTGCAATGAATTGTATCTGATACATTTTTCTCCCTTCCTCCACCTGAAATAGATGTAGTGGTGTTTTACAGTCCAGCCTAAGCGACACAACAGATAAATGCAAGAACCTTCCACCTGAACTTAAGAGCAGAAATGAAAGAGAAAATTGCCAGCTGCTTCTTGGTATGGGATGTAAAGTTTGAGACAGGTACTCAGTGTCGTAACTGGTAATGTGTAGAAAACTCCAGAGCAATTTTTTTTCAAATTTCTGTCATGGTCAAGACTTGATTTGTGATACATTTGGTTATCATGCAAAGTACCATAAAAATATAAAAAAATAAAACTTAAAAAACAGAACATAAAAAAACCTACCATAAAAAATTAGAACTTAGGGTAATGCATTAGCACCTGTCCCTTACACTGGCATCAAATCCACTATCAAGTGTAAAAACAAACATCTTTGTTCAGTAAAACATCAATGAAAATACAGCATGTTTGAAACAAGGGCAATATGATTTGGTGACTTAATAATCATCAAATCCTAGTATTGGATTTGTTTTGGGTTTTGTTTTTTTTGTTGTTGTCTTTCCAAGAGGTGATTGCTCAAAGTACTGTTGTACTCTCTCTTTAACGCTGTTTAGCCTCTGGAGAAGAAAAACTGTGTCAATGGACAAATTCTAGAGGTTTCTTCCTTTTGCACTTCCTTGGATGAAGTTTTTCTCTCTTTTCTTTTTTCGTGAATACCACTGCTAGAGTGTGTTGTTATGCACAGCCTGAGTTTAGAATTTTACCTTTTTAGCCATTGTTGATGAATATGGATCATGAAATACCGCCTGTCATTTGATATTGGCTCCACTATTATTGTATTGATGCCACTCATTACCTACTGGAATAAGCAGGAAAATATTTTGTCTGGCAGAAGTACATTATTGCAATGAAGATCACTGGCAACGAATACTTCAGCTTGTGCGGTAAATAACCGACCACTACTAGAGGACTGCTATGAATCATTAAAGGTTTGACGATCTCTGCGACTCCTGAATGAACGCTTTGAACTCTTATGTGCTGGTGCCAATACTTTATAAACCATGTCATGAAACAGCTACAGAACATTTATCAGATTTTATAAAACGACCTTTTTCTTCAGATTTTTAAATTTTACAGAATCTTTTGGGAATTCCAGATCCAAAGGTCGTGCACAGTTGGCTTTTTGATGTTTTTTCCTCCACACAGATGGCACTATGGGATTTCCAACTAGATTATGCCATTCCATTTTTTTTCTTTTTAGAAAACTGGACATTGTCAGAGATCTTTAGGTTCAGATTTATTTATTTTTTCCCTGCTGACAGATGTCAGCTGTGGTGTGATTCTGTGTGAGACCTCATTTCTTCTAGTCAGGTTTGGGTTGATGAATTTTTCGGGGAGCTTAACTTTTAACTTGTTTTTTTTTTTTTAATCTGCAAGTAATGTTTTTCATTGTAACCAAGTATTAAACATTATTGTCCTAGTTATAGGAGAACACAGGTTCAGATAATGGGAGTTTACAAAGAACAGTATTTCAGAACAAACGTTTTTGTTGTGAAATTCCACTTCTCAGGGTGCATCTGTGTTTATCTCTTTTTTTTCTTAGAGATCCTTCTGGTTTGTTTTTCACTGTAAATAGAATGGGATGTGGATGAAGTGATAGCCATTGTGCCTTCAAACTGGTAAACTTGGTAAATAATACAGTTTCACTTCTACAGCGTCACTGAATCAAATAAGTGTTTCTGTAATCATATATGTGTAAAGGATTTCATTCTCTACTGCTTTTTAGGTAGTATAAAGGAGGCTTAAATTGACGTTCGTACTAAAGGATTTTTTTTCTTACATTGTGCCTTCTGTTTGAAATTGTTTTCGTCAGGAATTCTCTGTTATCACTTGAAAGATAAATTGCAGTCTGCTTCTTATTTGGACTATTTAAAACTTAGCTATTGCTAACACAATTAATTCAAATAGCTGAGAAATAATTGGGAGAGACTTCCATCTGTAGTTGTAGACTTTAACCTTCAATCAGCAGGTAAGAAGCTATGGACTTTATACGCCCAAGAAGTCTTCCAGTAAAGAGAGGATAGACCAGACTTGACATTTCTAATATTTCCAGGGTAAAGAAAATAACATTCTTTCCTTATATGTAACAAAGAAGCAAGAATAGATCACTGTCTTTTTAGTTCTGCTATTTTATACTTGTGTGTGTATATCTATTTATACATATGTATGTATAAATTATATATATACATGCAAATAAGTGTGTGTATATATGAAAATTTTTTGTATGTGTGTACATATTTACACATATATGTCTAAATCTCAAGAGTTTATACGTAGGAATTACTTTTGTGAAGTGAATGTAATAGCAAAAGGTGTCTCACAGCAGTTCTGTTTCCAACTGTTGTTTTACTGTACCTGGAGACTGAGTTCCGCTCCACCCATGCAGCAGGAAAAGCCTGGGCAGGAGGTGTGCTGGATTTCCTGTGTTGCTTTGCCCAAGTGCCTTTTGGTTTGTCTACGCGTGAAAGGTGTTACAGGGTATGGTAGCGTGTGAATGCAAAGTCCGATAACTACTGTGGACTGCCTCCTTGTGAAGCAGTCGTATAGAGGGAAATTGATTCCAGTTTCATTTAAGCCAAAAAAAATGGCAATTCCTCAGTTGGAGGAATTTAATTATTCTGGAATTGGGTCGCCATCTCCAACACTAGACTGTCCCTCAGTCATGTTATCTAACTTCTGCTTTTAAGGATATTCCATTTTTTTTATCATGTCATTTGATCTTGTCCGTCTTTCTGAAGCATTGTAAAAGATGTGCGTTGGCAACAGATGTTAAAAAAACATGGCTAACATGTCCAGAAAAAAGAGGCTTTCTCTGAAGTGCTCCTGTTCTTAAACTGAAGGGAGGCTTCCGTACTATCTGTATGAAATTGGTGTGGGATGGCATGTAGGTAGATACGTGATTCTTTTGGTCATTTTAAAAATTAATATGATAATTTTAGCATTTAAAGCATCTTCCCAACTCTTGAAGGCTTCAATTCAATAGTGTACTTACATAATACTGAGCTGTCTGGCTAGATAGCTCTGTGGAAATGGATGGGGTTTCTGTTGTTTAAATTATGCACGTAATTAAGTACATTTGTGAGCAGGACTTGTGTGGAAGAATAGTTTTTGCATAGGAGTTTGGACCTTAAAATCCCCGTGTACTTGGAGGTCCAAATTTCAGACAAAAAAAAAGAAAAAAAAAAAAAGGGCCTTGTATTTACTGCCTGATTCTTTCCTTGGGGCTGTCATGCCAGCTTTTCCAGATACAAGAAGTCCAGTAATTGTGGTACACAATGAGTAGAATTCATCTCTCTGAAAGTTCGACATGTAGTTTAAGGGAGGAATCTGGATGTCTCTAGAGACCTATTTATCTCCTCCTAAGATAGGTATTTAAGGAAAGCAGAATGAATCATTTTTCTGGAGAGCATCTCTAGAGACTGTGGAAGCTTTGATTTAGCTCAGGTTAGATACTTGGCTTGAGAATACTAAAATGAGATTCATTCCATCCAGCGTTATACAACCTGTCTTGGAATAGCAAAAAACAAGACGGGAACAACATCTATCCCTAAACCTCAAACCCCTCCAAAATCCATCCAGAAAGAAGCAAATTAAAGAGATGCTGACAACTTGGAAAGTCAGCGTTTTAAATGCCAAGATCTGCTTCTGCCCCTGAGTCTCTTGCCAATGCTGGTGATGTGTCTTTTTTTTTTTTTTTTTTTTTGGTGAAAATGCGTCCCCTTTCCCTGTTCTGAAATCTCATGTACCTAACTTGCTGTATGTATAGTTCTGGAAATGCATGACATTAACGGGAAAACGTAATTAATGTATTGCAGCTATTTTGATAATCTTTTGTATGGCTATAATTAAGACTATGACTAGTTTAACTGCTCTCCTGTCATCAGAAATGTTACCCACTGTGCATTTGCAAAAATTGTGTGTTTAGTCTTGATTCTCACCGTGTGTACTTATTGCATCTTACAGGATATGTTTCCCACGTCACATCTGCAGGACTAATACATCTATAAAAACTAGATAAAATGTAGCATTTTATTATATGGAGTTTGGGGCTGACTTTGTATATTGATTTACACGTTCATTATCACTCTTTTGCAATGATTCCGTGAGTTGTAGCTTTTGAAGTTACTAGGCTAGAAGTTCCTGTTTTAAGGCATCTGTATATGCTGTGTTAGACACAGTCAGCGTTTTTCCCAAATGAAGGCATTTGTCCTTCGCTGAGATGGTGATTTCTGTGATTTTTAGATTTCTGGCTTGATAATGAAATCTGAGAAGGGCTCTTTATTAAATATTACCAGGCATGGGACAAGTTGTGAGAACTGACATGAGGAAGGGCTGAGGCGTGAGTCATGTGTGTTACAGATCCTCATGATCATCAAAGAAGGGCCTCGGCAAGAGGTGGCTCTTTTGAGGAGGATTCAGCCTCAGTAATAGCAGGCAGTGGTGAGATTTTCCTTTTTACCTAATGGACTAAGTACTGTTATTATAGTTTGAGTTATGTAGCTCTAGTTTCTCCCTGTCTTCTTTTCATTTAAGAATGATAAATGGCGCAGTTAGGACAGACAAAGTTAGGATCCTTTGTGAGGAATGAAGTTTTTCTCCTGCGTGTTTTGTTCGCCTTTTCTAAAAACAAACAAATAAAAACCCCTCAACCATTTGGAAGCTCTCTCTTTTTCCTTGGATACTGAAGAAATGCAAATGTCAAAAAAGTTGAGAAAAGAAACAAAGGGGACTTATCCAGATTTATCTGGAAACTCATGAGAGAGTGGCCAAACCTATTTCTAGACATGAGAAAGTAAGTGCATTGTTCTAGATCAGCTGTTATCTTTCGCAGAAATTTAGTTTCCCATATAATTTCACATGCTCACACTTCTGAGTCGAGATTTAGTATTTGGATGCTCTTAATATTGACCTTTCATGTGTGTGCTTGTGCAGTAATTCCTGGTGTCTCTTTGTTTCATTTTTATGAACTACATAAAAGTATTTTTTCTTCACCTACCGCTGCCCATCTGTATTTTTTGTTAAACTCTGAAGTCATTTTGTGCATGCACACACAGATGCATGTAAGACTTAATTGCTTAAGATTTTTGCAATTGGTCCTTTTTTTGAGGACAAATGAACTGCAGTTTCAAGGTAACAATTGTAAAGAGAAGGCTCTGGAGAAGAGAAGGATGAAGGGAAATCTTATCAATGTATAGGAATATCTGATGGAGGGGAGTGATAAAGAAGAGGGAGGCAGATTCTTCTCAGTGATGCACATGGACAGGAGAAGGGCAATGGGCACCAACTGAAACACAGGAGACTCCGTCTGACCACAAGAAGACACATTTTATGGTGAGGGTGACAAAGAGAGCCTGTGGAATTTCCATCCTTGGACATACATACTCAGAAACTGTCTGGGCACGGTCCTGGGCAACCAGCCCTAGGTGGCCCTGCTTGATCAGGGGGCTGGCCCAGATGGTCTCCAGAGATCCCTTCCAACCTGAGACTTGGTTGTTCTGTTTGCTTCAGTGTACTGATTGCTGAAGGTAGTAGCGGGGGAGAAAGGAAATAATACCTATCTTAAGAAACTTACAGTCACAAGAATCTTGTTCATTTGTTCATTTCCTTTGGTTTTTTTTTAGGGGAAGTCATGTTTTTCTTGGTTTAGGTTAGTAGGAAAATCTAAATGTAACTTATTAAAATTTTGATGCTGTTTTCGACATACAGTTCTCTAAAGTACAAAACACACATGATTAGTTTACAGGAGTACTGTTGTCACTCTGAAGTCTGAAAGTTAGACCAAGGACTAAGATAAATACCCCTGTTCTTGGGTACTGGCAGTAGTTTCTGTTTAGAAAGCAAATTGCCTATCCATTAGGAACAGTTTAGTTTGCATAATTTTAATATTTGTTTACATAGATCTTAGAATAAATTTGGATTACCATGGTTTAGATGCCGTTTGTTTCTGCTCACTCTGTTGGAAACCGAGTATGGTAGTTAGCTGCTCATAACGTCAAAAAAATGAAAACTTGAGTTCAGATGAAAAAGAGGACAAAGTTTATGAAACACTGAACTGTCTGAGCATTTTAGGGAGATACTGTTGTATAATTGTGGTGAATTACCATCTTCTGTGCATTTATTTGCCATTATGCCATTGTCAAGAGCTGTTGGGTAGTACAGTCTTCTGCTCACCATCAGGAGGTGGGTTCTCTCTATCAGACCTTGGTCTCTTCAGACTTATTTTCTCCAGGGCAGTGCCACGGGTTTCTGCACATAGACGCTGTTCTGAAACTAATAAAGGCAAATTAAAAATAGCTGGTTTGGTTGTGATTTGGAAACTAATGGCTAGTCAATGCGGGGAGTTATTTTGGAATAGTTACTGGAAGTGAATTAAAATAACCAGGAATTGGTGTGTTTGCAGGGGGGCTTTGTGATTTAACTTTGATATACAGACAAGTCCTAATTACCAGCTGTCCTTTGAACCACCTTAGCGAAATACGTGTGATGGTGTCACCCTTGTTCTTCCTAGCGAGCATAAAGCCACTACAACTCTTTGACATCCCCTGGCTTTTTGCATTCATCTCCTTCCTAGGCAGGTAGTGGAGCTGGGGTATGCGGGAACTGGCCTGATCTCTCTCAGGTGCGTGAATTGCCCGGCGGAATTTCCTGCTCACATTTATTCCTACATGTGGATGAGAAGGAATGGCATGTCCAGGCCTTCAAATTTAGATACCCAAACCCGGCGCCTGGTTTCATTTAAAAATAGTAGGTCTCTCCCTGCCCCGCCTCAAATAACCAGCAACAAAATACTTGCACTGTATTTGTGATTTAATAGTATGCTCCATTTTCTGCCACAACAGTTGGAGTTTGAGTAGTGGTACAACGAACTCCTACTGCGTTACCTTTTAAAGGGACTAATTTGTAGAAAAGGTGGAAGAGCAGCAATAGAGGGAACAGTTCCGGACACTGTAAATAGGTCTGCTACGCATGCTGTGCCAGTAAGCACCAGAAGCAAGTTAATGCCTTTTTTTTTTTAATGACAACTCAAGAAGGACAAAAGGGATAATTGCCTTTAAGCACATTTTCTATAGCTGGAGGATATTTGTATCATCTAATTTTAAATATCTAGGGTAGGTACTAAAGTTAGCTAATGAGTCTCCTATGATCCCTTCACTCTGGAAAGGGAGGTTCCTCCACAGGGTGATTCAGATCAGGACATCAATCTTAAATTATGGTTCTGAAGTGACCTCTGGAGAAGCTGAGGTCCACGCAGACTGTGTAAAACTTCCTTGGGAGACTTCAGCTTCCTGAACCGTGCGTGCTATCCTAGTGCGTGTGGATTCAGAATTAGATACTCCCTATTAGCCCCCTCGCTTCTCTTGCTTCTATAAAAGGACACCGCTTTCTTTGCTCTGTTGGTTGAACTGCTTCTGATTACTACCTACAAAATGTCTTGGCTAAAACTAGGAAGCTTCTTTTCTAATAGCTGAGTGTTTAAAACACCTTTTTTTTTTTCTAACCCTCACAAGTTGGGTATTAAAACCTGAAGAAGAAAGAGGACTATAAACTTCAGAATGACAAGCAGCGGGGGGGAGCACGTTGGCTGTTCAAAAGTCTTAATTTGAATTAGCATAAAGGAGGATAGCCACTTTCGATTGTGTTCCAAGGCTCCTTGACTTTTAGATAACTTCACTACTGCATCCAAAAGACATCCAAACTGAGGTGGTTTATTTTCACCTCATCATGGTGGTTCAAGCCCTAAAGTATAAAATGTTACTGTGAACATCTGAGAACATGCAAGTCCTGACTGGCTTCAACAAAATTCCTAACTAAGGTCTCAGAGGAGAAATATGGCGTTGAATGTTTAGATTAGAAAAGCTAATAAGAGCACATTTAAAGCATGGTGAAGGCAGTGATGAGCAAAACCAAAAGTGGGAGGTGAGAACAGGGGTTCACGGGTGTGTTTTTCATGGCTGTATCCTGATGTTAAGCTACATGGGCCCACAAAGCTAACAGCCAGTGCTTTGCACCCTTGCAGTCCTAAATATGGTCAATATTCCAAGGGCTGTGTCTGTATGTACAATCTTAGGTCCCAGATTTGTTCTCTGTGCTGTCATTCGGTGTTGTACGTGTTCAGCATTAACCCCATTTTTCATTTTGTGCTCCTGTTAGTATACTAGCAGCGTTTACCTTAGCATCTCCTCTGTATTTGTTTTCAATATTCCCCTCTGAGGCTTCTGCATTTTTTTTATACTTACGCAAATACTTGATTAGGGGATATGGTGTAGGGGAGGACTTTGTAGAGTGCGGTTGATGGTTGGACTTGATGATCCCAACGGTCTTTTCCAACCTAAATGATTCTATGATTACATTTCAAAATCATGGGGTTTTTCCCCCCTTCTCGGTATTCTGCTTGACCAGTAGTAAACGGGAGGTTATTAGTGTATCACTTGTGTTCGGATTTGACTACCGCATCTCCTCTCTCTGTGTAAGCCCCAAGGTCTCTAGTGCCCGTGCGGACCCAGCTCAGGCAGAGACACCGGGCTTCTCCTCGTTGGAGCACCTTTGTCTTGTACCACTTACTACGTATTTGTGGTATAAGGTAAGGGTTTACTTGGACACGTGTGAAACAGAGGTGTCAGACCCCTATTTATAAATGATTGAGTTTATTATGGAGAAATCATCTAATGCCTTATATTGCTAGCTCAAAGATAGTTCCTTTTTGTCTTAAAAAGTTAACTGCGTATTTACACACCAATTATTTCTGTTTAGCAAATTCAGCCTGTTTTATTCCGCTGCATGGGCTCATTTAAAATGTCATAATACTGTGTTGTACCGTTTTATTCTGTTCCTGCCAGTATAAAGAAGTTGAAATTAATGTCCTCACTGGGTCGTCAGTGTCTGCTAATTCAGAGATGACAGAAATGTGTTCAAATGTATTCAACCTATAATATTTATCTTGCTTTGCACTTAATTTGTTTCCCTTTGACTGTGCTGCAAAATACCAAGTGTACATAAAATAATGAATAAATAAAACAAAAATAAATTATTTGTCTACATTCATTGACCTTTTGTGCATTCATTTTAAAAAACAGTGAAATAAAACACAAAATATGATGCATTCAGAGGAACAGTTTGGGCATATTTTTATCACTGTTCGTTTTGAAATAAGTTACCCTGGATGTTTTTAGAGACAAATTTGTAAGCTTATTTATTTATTTATTAGGAAAGAGTGGTATTGTTTCATGTTTATCTTACTGTAGCCCTATGAAAGCACATGGAACTAGGTGCATTACACAAACTAAATGTTTTGCTGCCTGAAAAGGCTTGTGATGTAGGTACAGAGCAAGAGACAACAGATGGATACAGACAGACGGGATATAGAGCGGAATATGGAGATTGCAATGTGCCGAGACAGACCGCCGAGAAAAAAATAATTGTTGCATTTCTTTCAAGGATTATTTCCTACACTAACACAAATCCTGTTACCGTAACGTATTTCTTAATCCCTTTAATTATATAGGTAGTGATACAGTTGTGTTTAAATGTTGTGGAACTTAAGTAATGGGATAAACTCTAAATTTAGCAAAGATGTTATAGGGTTCTGCCGCTTTGAAAATGGGAACCAGAAGGGGACATGTAATGGGTTGGACTCGACTTGTCCAGAACAACCCGAGTACTGAATTGGAAACCAGTAACTGCTTTCCTAGACTTTGTCCTACCTTTTTCATTAATTATCTGAGTAGTTTGTTTATTGGTTCAGAGTTACTTACCAGATTGGTAGTGGGGTGATCGGTGCCCATTTTCTTCTAGGTAGAGTTTATTAAGTGTTATTCACCTGAAACTGTTCATCGTTCAAGACAATGCTCCTACTGAAACAGATACAAAGCTTTGAGTTGTCTTGTTGCATCTCTAAGGAAACTTAAGACTTTTAAGACTTACGGAAAGTTAAAACTTCTCATCTCCAGCACCTACCGAAGCATTCAACTTCTGTATCACAACTTTGCCTCAGGCCGGTATCATTTCAAACGTGCTAAAACTACCTTCTGGCACCAACTCACAGCTCCTGTTGCTTCCGATTATCGAGAAGCAGAAGGACAAGACTGGACCCGGCTTCTGTGCGTCTTGGGCAAAACGCAGCTGACTTTTGACACGTGCTAAGTACAGTTTCAGAGGTCGTTTCTCGCTGCCCTGTTTCTGACAGATGCCTGATTCTCAGGGCTGCTGTCACGGTGTTGAAAAATCACACACCTCCTCTGTGTGGCACTTCTGATCATGCAAATGGTTTAAAGAAACCACACAGATAAAGCCAGATTGCAAAATGTATCAGGATTTCCAGACTTTAATGCCTGGGAGCCTATAATACACTTTATTACGTTATTATTATTTGGCAGGAGTGCATGATTATTTGGGGAAGTGAAAGCAGTTACACGCTCTCAGTACTCGTGGTTTCACATGCGATATGTCCAGAGGGAGAGAGTAAAGTGTAGTGTTCTGTGAAAATGTTTGAAAATGGGAACTTATCTCTGTTACTTTAAGGTGCAATTGGCAGTCTTCGTTGAATTTAAACAGAACACTGGAGACCTGATACCGTGCGTGCTGCGATTGTTTATTCGCTGGTAATATCAATGTCACGGTATACAATGCAGGCATTTATTGTTACAGATTTTTAACACAACGCTTTCCCTCGGTTTTGAAGAGCTAGAAACAAAAAATGCCTGGACACGGTGACCGTGCAGTTTTGAATTGCGAAATATCTTTAGGAGTTAAGTTTTTGTAACAAGGTCTTGCCCATCTCTCTGTCTGCAAACGCACAAACAATTTAAGTTCTGACTTCAGGCCAGTGGGTCTCCCTGTGATACAGCCCCCATAGATCCCTTGTAAGAAGGATAAATGGTGCTTGGAATTAGCCTTGTTAATTGGCTGCAAGCTCGAACAAAACCCACCACAGGCAAAAAGAATTAAAAAATGAAGACAACAGGCATTAAACAGTCTATATTTAAAAAAATAGGCTGAATGCGAGAGAAAGATGCAATTGGCAATCCACTTAGGTTATTTTTTTCTAGTACCTGTATCCAATACTAAACATAACAATTTGGGCAGCTGTTAATTGAGCACAGGAGGCCTCTCATACAAGGACCAAGAGCACCTTGTCTAAATCAGTCATTTCAACAGTTGCTAGAAATTATCAAAAGCAGCTCAGAGCTAATGAAAACTGGAATGGGAATTAAAATAAAGGGACACGTTACATCTAAGAAAGCGTGATTGATGCGAGCAATTCTCATTCTTGCTTCGAGATACTGCTGGAGATGGTTGGGTCTGGCGTCTGCTGTCGCTTCCCCATGCCTATTCCCAGGCTGCTGCCGCTGCTGGGAGCAGCTCTTCCCTTGCAGTGACTACAGCAAAATGTCAGGACCGATAAACTGCTTAATCGGGCACTTTGGAAAACTACTATTTTTGCGTGCAAAATGAATCTGACCCATCCGGAGGGTTCACTGAAGGTGATTGACAAGCTGTTTTCAGCATTCGTATACTTATTTTCCATACAATGCATCGATAGACTTGGTAGGATGCTTTGGAGTAACTTTCGTTCCTCCAGTAGGTATCTCATCCTTAAGGTGTGCAACCGCTACCTGGTGTTGAGCATGAGATACTCATCTTTTGTAAGCGATTGAGGAGGGGGCAAGAAAAAGTGGTGGGTAGGTACCGAGACTTCAGGTGGAAGCCCTGGGCTGTGCCGTTGTCAGTGCTGTGCCTGCTGATTGACCTGGGGATGAGTTACCAAACTTGCAATTCGCTTTCCATCTGTGTGTGATCAGGTAATATTTACAGTATCTCATACTAATGAGATTCATGAAGAACTTAAATGTTAGGCAAGAGTAAAACACTGTCTTTGAATTGGCTGAGAGAAAGGATTTGTAAGAGCAAAATACAGCGGGTACTAGTCATACCTAGAGATCTACAATGCCACTCTGATTTTTTATTTTTTTTTATATACTTTTAAATAATTCAGTCTTTTCAGAGAACGGCAGCAGCTTTCAAGTTAAGGTATTGATCCACGGGTGTTCTGCTGCTCTCCAAAAGGCACAGAGGCTTTCGAATCTGTGCCTCCGCTGCTCAAAGTGGCACATATTCAGAAAGGAGGCACGGATCGGGATTAATGGTCTCCAGTTAATGATCAGGGGCTATCTGTCACCTGATAGCAAGAAGTCAGTTGCGGGGGGGATGGAGTGACAACCCACCTTTTTGCATTTTCCTACACGTTGAGCCCTTTGGCAGTTTTTACGTCTTTCCGTTGGCAGGAACTGAACCTGAGCCCCAGTCGTTGGAGCTGCCACATTCAATGGTGGCTTCGGACTGGAGGAGTTCAGCGCCGCGCATCAGCAGATGGATCACCTTCATGTGTGCGATTGGTCTGCGGCATGTAACATACCATACTGTCAATGCTACTGCGGTTTGTCATCCAAAAATGTTGAACAGGGTTTTATTAATAAAGAGATTTTTTTTTTCCTAAACACTGTAAGAGACTAAGTGAAAATGTACACTCTCCTCTTTGCAAGAGAAAAAGCGTACTGCCTTGCTCCCTAGCTTTTTTTTTTTTTCCTCAGAACAACACTGTCTTACAAAAACACTTTTTCCCAGAAGTCCCCTACAGGTGATGGGTTTAAATTTGGAAGGGTGAGGGAACCACAGTTCCTTCCCCCATCTTTCCGTCTGCCAGACAGTTAGTGCATGTCACGGCCCGGCTCCGACGGAACAGCAGAATCTGTCCAGGGAAGGCATAGAGGCCGTTCCTTCTGGTCGAGAAATAGCAACGCTAGATATTTGTCTCAAAACTCACAGAAATGAGAAAAGGGGCCATAAATCCCCTGGGTATCAGGTAACTGGTTGGGATTGTGGCGTTTCGATGGGGCTGTTACTCGTGTTTTACAGCGCTCGCCCCTGTCACAGCCGCTGCCTCCAAGGACTCCTGCAAACCCCACAGCGCGTCCTTCTTACCCCGGACTCCCTGGGCGCTGCTGAATTTGATCTTAAATAGAAAGCGTTTCAGACATCTGAACGACATGGCTTCCCCCTGCCCGCAACAGCCCATGGCCGTGTGTTTGGGCTGCGTGTTTAGGACTGGTAGGCGCTGGGCGCCTACTGCAGCTCACCTCATTTGACCTGCTAAGCGGTAGGTCCAAGCCTGGTGGGAGAGCATCACTGGGATGTGGGAAGCCTTGGATTCAGGCCAAGGGGAAGCGAAGGCGCAGCTGAGGTGTAGCCACTGGGTTGCACGGCGATGCCCCGGCTCAGCCCCCTTCTGCCCTTCTGCTGGAGACGCAGAGGCGGGAGCGCAAGAGACAGGGTGCTGGGCCAGGCGAGGAGGAGGGAGATGGATTTCAGCCTTGTAGGTAGGGCCCGCGGGCAGGAGAGATGTGAAATCTAACCTGCCGCTATGGGTATGTAGCTCTACGTAGATACGCAGTGGGCTGGCCCCTGCTGTGGGTGTGTCTGTATTTGTGAATGGTCAGCTGAAGAGGTGGCAGCACCCAAGCCGAACGGGCCGGCTGCCCCTCCACAGGTCCTCTGAAACACCTCCATCCTCCCTTAGTCAGCTACAGAGACACGTAGGCAGGCTGGGCTGGCCATCCTTTTTCTTGCCCAATTCGAAGTGCCAGACATTCATAATTTTAGTAAGGAACTGCTTAAGTTAAGGGCCTAGATTTTGCCCCAAATTAAAACTGTCTGTTTTGCGATGTGATTTACATGCTGAGGGTGTTGAGCAAAATTAGTACACAAAAGGTCAATGTTACCGACTTCCCCAAACCCGGTAACAAATAAATCCATCCTTACTTATCTGCCCATTTAGGAAGGGTCCCTGAAACAAAGCCAGCTTTTCCCTTTAGAGGCTGAACCTTCACCGTGGCTTTTTGCCGGCTGCGAGGAGAGCCGTCTCTGCAGCTAGAACTGGCACAGGCTTGGTCTGTAGTGGAAGGTGCAGCCACTGCTTACCTTTCTTCTTCCAGCCATATGCATGGCATCTTATTTCTGCGAGCTGAACAGATCCACAACTGATGTTCAGCTGGAAAAAAACCCATTATTTTCTCCCACAGCTGCTTAGTGCTGCGTATTGGCTGGCTGTAGTGCGATTAGTTCTGTGCAGAATGCTCATTTCTTTCTAAAACTTAATCTTTCTTGGTTTTGTTGGGTTTTTTTTTTGTTCTGCTTTGTTTTGTTTCAGCTCAATTTGCTTGTTGAGTTAGCAAAAGACTCTGAGATCGTGGTATGTCACTTATCTGTTGTTTTCAGTGCGCTACAGTCTTCTGCAGCAGAATGTCTGAATGGCTTGGGCTCTTGATATTCACAATATTTTAACGTTTTCAGCACCTACTTACGTAGCATGGCAAGCGGGAGTTACGCAAGTCGTAATATTGAAATAAACACAAGGTGTGAACTTGTACGGTCTTGCTAACCAGTGCCGCTGCTGGGGTCTGGGTCCCGTAAGGACCCCTGGCAGCTGCTGGGCGGCTTGGGGAGGGTGTCACAGTTATGCCAGGAGGCCATCCTGGTGTTGGGTGAAAAGAGAGAGCACCAAACCCCACTGAACGGCCCCACGGGAGACTGTCTCTGGTTTGCTATTCCTGGGAAATGAGGGTTTCACCCAAATGGGCAGGATTTTCAGAGTGGGATTTTGGTTTTGGTTTGGTTTTTTTTTTTTCGGATGGTCTGGCATCTGGGGTGGTTTGACTTCATCAAGAAGATAAGCCATTTGGTGAAACGGTGGGATTTGAGACACCCCCCCACCCCACACACACCCCACACACACACTGTGGGCTCCACTGATCTTCCTCCCCCCGGGATTCCAGCCCCTCGTCGTCCTTGCATCCAAGGAGAGAGAGAGGTCTCCGAGAGGAGGAGGAGGAGGGGGATGCTCCCCTGCCCTTCCCGGGGGAGTCCCCGAGGCGGCAGTGGCCGCTGGGGGGAGCCCGCACTCCACGCGTGGCCGTAACCGTGGCCGTGGCCCCGGCTCCGGCTTCGGCCCC
>VWZL01000710.1:0-18586 GCA_013396915.1 Stercorarius parasiticus
AGGCTGTCCAGTCTCCATCCTCAGTGTTAGTGCCTTAAGTGCATTCCCCATCCTGGAGGTTTGATTCGCTAAGCTCACAGCCAAATTAGAGCCAGGGAGACTGAGGGTTGTTTCCCATCCGTCTAGTAACACTGGAGCCAGTGCCCCCAGAGAGGACTTCAGAGAGGCCTCAGTCAGGGCTTCTCACCTGCTCATGGGAGCTGATTTCAAGAGTTGACTCTGACTCTGGTCCCCATCTGAGCTCCAGCTGTGTCTCTACCAGTCTCTGGTAGGTCCTGGGCCTTAGCTACTCTGACAGGTGATTTCTGATATCACAGTGGCACCTCTGATGGCAGTCTGCTCCTCTAATAAGAACCAGGACCTCTGCCTAGACCTATTCAGCTCTCACTGTTCCTATTAGGGGATAGGGAAAAAAGAAAAAGAAAAAACCCCAAACCAAACCATATCTAGGAGCCAAGGAGGCTCTCACCAAGGGTCTCCAATGAGATATGCACTTGACTGGAGATACCCTACCCTACTCCTCTCACTGCTGCCTCAGCTCTGGGTACTCTGAACAAGCCCAGATCTCTCCTACCTTTGGCGAAGATGGTGAGAAAAAACAGAGATTGTGACATGAACCCCTCACCAAACCACAGCTTGGGGTTTGTAAGAACAAAACCAGCAAACGACACAAGATGAAAGCAGGCTGAGGTTTCCTGTTTCAGCTCCAAACTTCATCTATATGGATTGCCATTCTGTACCCGTCACCTGCCTGGCCTGGCCATAGCAACTGTTTTGGCTCTTCAGGACAGTGGTAGAAGATGCTGCTTCTCCTTCTGCTCGCAAGTGCTTTTCTCCTTGTCCCATGGGCTGGGGCTGGTGAGTACAGACAGACGGGGTGTAGAGGAGGACATGCAAGGGCAGAAATGGGCACTGAGTAGGAAATCCATCTGGGAACTGCTTTGTCTTTTCTCATATCTCTACTCTTTACTCATATCTCTCAGCTTAGACTGTGCCTGAAACCAGTAACGTGTTACAGGTACCAGTGTAGTGTTCTCTGATAGCATTTTAGACATCCAGAGTCAGGTGTGGTCAGTCATCCCCAGGAAGTGTTGTTTGTTTTTCTCTCCATTGTGCATAAGCAATGCTTTGGACAGCCCCAGGAAGGAGAGTTATTGGTATATGACACCAGAGGATGACTCTCTCTCCTCATGTACCTCTGGACTTGATGGGAAATAGTGATGTATGTGATATTAACACTTCTTATTTCTCTTCCAGGAAGGATCATTGGCAGGTCAGATGCTAAGCCCTACTCCTGGCCCTACATGGCTTATTTATCAATTAGAAAGGAGTTAGATGATAACATTCAATGTGGAGGATTCCCGATTCGCCCAGATGCAGTGCTCTCAGCAGCTCACTGTGTGGCTGAAGAAATGTAAGGCCCATTCTTACTTATATATGGAATTTTTTCACACAGTCATGAAGAGCTACAGTCGTGCTCTGGGGTGAAAGAGTCCTCTGTGTCTCTTCAGGCACAGCAGGGCTCTCTGTGAGGTGATACATCCCTTCTAAGTTGAACGAATTGTCTGCCAGGGGCTGTGTGCCCCTGGGACAGGACTCCTTGGCAGTGGTCTCCTGGTCCATGGTTCCAGCCATGGCTCAGAGCTACTTTTGCAGAAGAAAGGCCAGTGTCTCCCATTCCCTGCTTCCCTTTATTCTTTAGAATGGGACACCTCGGCCCTATGTCAGCATGGAGTAAGGGACCCCATGTGGTTGTGGTCAGTGTAGCTGAAACGTGTTGGTGTCTCCTGGCAGAAACGTGAATATCACTGTGATCCTGAGAGCCAACAATGTAAATAAGGGCACGCTGAGTCAGCAAGTTTTCCATGTTAGCCACTGGCTCATCCACCCCAATTATTCAAGTCATCCCTCTAAAAATGACATCATGCTGCTGAAGGTATGCCATCACACATCCTTGCTGACTGAGGGATCTTCTCGTGCTTGCTTACCCAAGCCCATGAACTTGTTTCCCTTCCTTTGCCTGCTTCAACCCCAAGTTCTCTCTGCTTGGCAGCTGAAGCAAAGGGACAAGAGAACTAAGGAAGTCTCTTATATCCACTTGTCCAGTCACAATAAGCGTGTGAAACCAGGAACTAAATGCAAAGTGGCTGGCTGGGGCAACACTTTGGTAACAGGGGATAAGACACTGATGGAGGTGGACCTGGAAGTGCAGCATGACAAAGTGTGTGAGGATCATTTCAAAGAGGGACGATATCTGCATCAGTCTATGATCTGTGCTGGTGACAAGAATGGCAAAAAAGCAGTTTTCGAAGTAAATGTTGTTTTGGGCTCCAAGTTTGGGATGAGGTTGGGACTAGACAGTCAGGTTGATTCTTAGGCAGGGGGCGAAGAAGATTAAAATTAACTAGATTCTTCAGGATGATGTGCAGAGGTTCCTTTCAGGAGGTCTGGAGCCCAGCTTTCAGCATCGTGTGCCTTTTTACATGCCTGGGAATATTCTATCCAGCATAGCCACTCCTCCACCAGGCTGCAGATCTCATGCAAATCCTTCGCTGTATCCTCCTGACACACTGGGATGGCTTGGATATTTCCACATGTCTAAAGTAGGACTAGATTCTTCTTTTCAGGCATGTGAAGGCAGTTTTTAAATCTCAGACACAGATCAGCTTAGAGGAGTAGGCAGCTACAAGGCTCGTAGAGCTGGGTCTGGAGAGAGCTAGTCAAACGAGAAGGTTCTTCATGTGGAGGGAAGCAAGACAGCCAGTTTCTTCCCTAGGGCAGGGGGAGCTGTGCTCTGACGTGTCTGACCCCTCCCACTCCTTTTACTTCACAGGGTGATTCTGGTGGCCCATTAGTCTGCAATGGGAAGGCTCACGGCATTGTTCCTTACAGACACTGACATTACATCTTCCCTGAAGTATTTACCAGAGTCTCCTATTTTGAGCCCTGGATACGTGAAGAGCTGAGGAAGCTTGCACTCCAAGACCTACCTGACGCTCCCTCCTCTGACTAAAATGCACAGTGCCCCATTTCTACAATGCATCAAATATCTGATGCTCAGAGGTTTCCGGGGGCAGTTGAAATGGAGTCAGAGATGCTCCCGTGGCATATGCACAGGCTTCTGCGCTAAGGAATATCTCGATGGCAAGGTAAAAAAGCAGGTCACAAGTACACACAGTTTCACATTATTCCCTTCCTCTCACTGCTGCCCAACAGTGCTACCTCTTGCTCTGCTTTCTGGCCACCAATAAAAGCATGTTCAAACTTGCTTGTGTGTGTAGCCTTCTTGGAAACAGGATTGAACGCTTGAGGGTCAGAATCCAGAGACTTGATGCCACGTGGTAGTGATGGGTAGTGAGCTGATACCGGCAGGATATTGTGATCTTACTGTACAGGATGCTGAACAAAAGAAAGCTATTCTGTGTTATTTCCCTCAGCTGAGGTTTATGACAGAAAGCATGATTAGTAAATTCGAGGGACAAAAGTCCACTGAAAGTTACTGAATAGAAAGGAGAAAACAATTAATTTTGCCAGTTCTAGAAAAGTTTTCTAAACTGCCTTTGGTATCATGGGGTAGATATAGACATTTCTGACATCCTGTTGGCAATTCTATGGCGTGAATCCCTACTTGCCAAGCAGACTATCATTCAGAAGAAAAATGGCCTCAACGTCCTTACTTTTGTTATTCAAAAAGTAACTGGTGGATGACTTGTTTGAAGAGTATGGGGCAATAACGTTACCTGGGGAATTAGTGCCTTTTTATTCCAGGTTATTCCATTTTGTCTACAGCTGCTTCTCCAGACGGTACATGATACATCCTGTGTTGTATCACCCAAACCATGATGATGACTCTGATACCCTAAAAAACTTCTATTTAAGTAATTTTTGAAACTCAGAGGGGTGATCACATTCAGATGTTCTAGTATGTTCAGCCCCTACTGTAGAGGAGCTGAATCTTGCGGCGCCCTTGCACCATATCTACTAGCCCTGTTCATGTTGTAGTCCAGAGCATCTAAAGTAGCACAAGATGCCAGTAAAATAAAGCTCTTCACTAGGAAGTCAGAATGCCTTTCCTATCCCCTAGGTGTTCCCGCACCAAATTTAAGTAAAAGACACCAAGTGTCTGTCGTGGTTTGACCTCAGACAGCAGCAAAGGACCATGTGCTGCTCTCTCAGAGCTTCCCCCCCCACGGGGAAGAATCGGAAGAAAAAGAAAAAACTCGTGGGTTGAGACAAAAGCAGTTTAACAGAACAGCAAAAGGGAACAAGAAAACAACAATAACACAGGTAGAGGAACATACAAACACGATTACAGAACTGCCACTCACCAATTGGACCCGGGACGGGATGCCCCAGCCCGCTCCTTCACACCTGACAGGAGTCGTTTCCAGAGGCTTGTGTCTTCTTCCTAATCGCCTTGTCAATGCCGCCTTCCCTAGACAGGGATCCCAGCTGCCTGGCTTCCCTACCCTCTAATCCCAGCACCGGTGCAGTCAGGTGACAATGTGCTCGCCTGAAAGTCGTCTGAAATCTTTTCGCGTACCCCACAGCTCGCTCAAGGATAGGGATCGGGTAATTATCTCTGGTTATGCCTCTTCCTCCTGTCCTCGTGATGGCCCTGGTTCATCGTCATCCCTTACTAAGCGAACTGATTTCTTCATGTACTTTTTCTGTATGGGGGCAACTGATACTGGCACGGGTTGGTTCCCTGGTTCAGCTGCAGTGGCTGCCACTGGAGCTGGAGTAGCTGCAGTGGCTGCCACCACGGTAGCAGTAGCTGCAGTGTCTGTCACAGGGGTTGCAGTAGCCGCAGTGCCTGTCACAGGGGTTGCAGTAGCCGCAGTGTCTGTCGCAGGGGTTGCAGTAGCTGCAGTGTCTGTCGCAGGGGTTGCAGTAGCTGCAGTGCCTGTCAGTCTGGTTTCCATCTCTTTCCCCTGAGGGTGCTGCATAACACTGAGCAGTGCCTGGTAGATNCCCAAAGGAGAAAAGGGAGGCAAAAGAGCTGGGGAAAGTGTACCTCCCTCTTTCCCCCATAGACTGGGTGTGATTATTAATAAATTCTGAGAGACGGTGCCCAAGGTATGGGCAGGACAGCAATACCACATAAACACCCCAAAATAACCACCTGAAATGTGATGTTATCATATCATAAGCTGATATCACACAGGACAGCAAAATGATAATCCTGATCCCTCTCCCAGAGGTGATAAACAGCATCACAGGGAGTACATAAACCATATAGGAATTTACATAATACAGCCACGAGAACAAACTGAGCAACATGGTGACCAGCGACTATTTACCCAATACAATAAATGCACACAACAAATTCGTTTTTACAAGCTCTAGTTGGATTTTGTCGTTATCTCAATCCTTTGAGCCCCAAATTGGGTGCCAAAAAGGACTGTCATGGTTTGGCCTCAGACAGCAACAAAGAACCACATGCCGCTCTCTCAGAGCTTCCCCCACCACGGGAAGAATCGGAAGAAAAAGGCAAAACTTGTGGGTTAAGACAAAGGCAGTTTAACAGAACAGCAAAAGGGAACAAGAAAACCACAACAATAACACAGATAGAGGAATATACAAACACGATTATGGAACTGCCGCCCACTGACCGGACCTGGGATGCCCCAGCCTGCTGCCAAGCAGTGACTTCCTGCCCCCTCCCCTGGCAGCTCAGAGTGGGCATGGCTCACATGGGATGGAATACCTGTGTCCCTGCCAGAGCCTGGGGAGAATTAACCCTATCCCCGCCGGAATCAGGACAGTCTCTCAACCATGAAGGTGTCAGACACAAGTATGGTTATGACAGCAACACATTTCTTCTCCTGTTCCAAAATCCCCTGATCAGGAGCAGGGTTGTTTGACAGATGTACAGAACAGTCACCATCACATGAGTTGCATCACCTGATATTCTTTTCCCCTCCCACATTTTTCCCCTTTATCACTGGCTACCACTCTCAAATAAAATGCCCACCTCTGCTTACTCTTTCCTCATTAGCCTACGTTTTTCTGCATTTAACGACAACTTGGATATTTATGACATGGTTGCTCTGGTAATTTCTACCTTGTTGATTAGTTCTGTTAAGCTCATACCCCTCATTTGATATCAATTTCCATGTTGCTGTTTTGTTAAAAAGGCCCTGAGTCAGGTCAAACTATATACACATTGTACCCCTTTTGCTGTCTGCAATGCCTTCTAATTACTCCTGCTGTTGTCTTCTTAATGTAGGCCAGGAATGGCCATTTGTACACATAGCCTAATGCCTATTTTTAGATGTCTATACATAGGTCCAGATCAGGTGCTGAATCCAATCACTGATGTTAGATAAGATTATTCCCATCCTAGCTTCCTAAAGCTTAAATAAGATGGGTTCCAACAAGCATGACATGAATTACAAAAACCTACAAATGTCACAAATTGGACACTAGTTCCTTCATTCCTTCATCAGTGAAAAAAAAAAATACAGCTCTTTTAGAAAACATCTAGTATTCTTCCCATCTTCACTCTCTGGATAATAGGAGTACCCTATATATAGCCGATACCCTTTATCCATTGAGGCTTTTATGCATATGGCAGAGACTGATCTATCACACACTGCGGATCACCGAGACTCGTGAGGATGGAAGGCTCAGGCCTTCAAAGATATTCACAGATAGCTGATGATATTTTTCCCTCTGTCTCATACCTTTCCATCCTCTCTGATTCCATTCCATTGAAGGAAGGAACTGTTCTGTGTGTACAAGTGGCTCCTTAAATAACACAGTGATGTTTGCATAAAGCCCTTTGTACTTCCCTTCGTTCTTCATGTGGACTTGGACTACCCAGTAAGAGAGTGATTTGTGGACTAGCCACCATTATCCTAAATCATTCACCATGGAGAAAAGAAAATCAGAAAGCTTGTGGGAAGAAAAAGAGAGGAGAAAGAACATAAAGCATAATTTAAGTTTCAGTAATTTACAAGATTATTGACAATTGTTTGAAGATGGATTGATGAATGGGTGGGTGGATGAATGGATGGATGCACGCATGCATGCATGTGTGGATGTTTAAGGAGAGACAGGAATGTTACTAAATTGTTTTCTTTCCTGTTCTTGATTCACACAAGAATTCATACATTCAACATCACCTCAGATCTCTGGGTGTTTAGAAATAATTATACTCCATTTGATGCTTTCCCTTAAGGCCTCCTGAAACCATGTGTTCCTTAAGCTACAGATATATGGATCAAGCAGACGAGATACCAAAGTATTCAAGATGGACACCACCTTGCTGAGGTCTAGTCTGTTGGTCTAGGTGGGTACATGAAGATACACCTGTCGTACGTCATAGACACCACAGTGAGGTGAGAGGCACAGGTGGAAAAGGCTTCTTGTCTGCCAGGCACAGGGGGGATTTTGACCACAGCAGTAATGATGTTGATGTAGGATACACCTGTAAAAAGTAGGCTACGCAGTAGGGTGAACACTGCTGAGATGAAATTCGTGCACTCTAGGACTTTGTTTTTTCCACATTTGAGCTAAATCTTTGGTGTGCTATCACAGAAAAAGTGTTTAATGATGTTTCAACCACAGAACAGCATTTGGAAATATACTGCTGATGGAGAAAGAATGAGGACATCCCCACCAATCCAGGCAGTAATCACCAGCAGGCTGCAGGCTTGTAAATTCGTAATGGCCATATAGTGTAGAGGTTTGCAGATGGCCATATACCTGGCAAAGGACAATACAGCTAACAGGAGAAACTCAGTGGTACTTAGCATGAAGTAGAGAAAATTTTGTGTTGGAGGAGGATGGAGAAGTTCCTGAGAAAGAAGTACATGGGAATCTGAAGATGGTGGTTTATTAGGGTGATGATGACAATGTTACCTGTTAAAGTCAAGATGTAGGTGACTAACAGGATGGTAAAGAGCACATACTGGAGTTGATCATCATCAGTAACACCCAAGAGGGCATTGTTTGATTCTCCCTCTGTAGCTCATCTTTAAACAGATAAAACTGTTTCGAGGGAAGCACACACCAAAAAAAAAAAAGTAACGAGCAAGAGCCTCCAAAACCTTGTTCCTGAAATCAGCGAGTGTTCCTTTTTTAGTGGGTGTTCTTCCAAAGAAGAGGATTCATCAAGGTTCAATCTTATTGATCTCCACTTTGAATTGCCTCCTACTGCTCCTCACTGGTTTCTAAGATGAAGTCTACACTGCCTTTCTGAGCAATACTCAAATTCAATGCTAAGTATGTAAAGGTAAGTGAATCCATACTGTAGAAGAAGGTATTAAGCAGTGATCCTTCCTTCTTCTCCTTCTGTATCTGATCTTCAGAACCTAAAGAGACACTTAAAACAAAATGGGACATGAGAGGGGAGGGGGAATGGAGAGTTAAAGGACTGGAACTTTACAGTGGATGACCCTGATATAACTTGTAAGCATAGGCATTCCCAACAGGAGCTCTGAAGAGGAACATCACTTGATTGAATGTATCCTTTATGAATACCTCCACTACCAAGGTTTAACTAAACCTCCCAACAATACTCCTGGCCCTTGGTGTCAGACTCTTAGTTAAATTCATCTTGCACTACTCTACCTTACTAAAAATAAGGTGCTAAATCTAAGTAGGCTATCATACTACTAGTATCTAGTACTCTCAGGGAGGAATTTGTTCCCTGATGAAATGAGCATGATGATTAGGCTCTGGATTTGCTGAGGAGTGATTCAAAGAACAGAGTCTATCTCCAGAAACAAACAGAAGAGTCTGCTCATCCATCTTCAAGCGTCTTTCCTAGTAGACAGCTACATGACTAAATCATCTAGAAAACTTTTTTGAACAACGGGTATAAAAGGCATTTGTAGAACACGATTCATCTCATGTTAAGGTAAATTACATAACTGGTTTCCTGCATTGTCTATAGCTATCCCTTAACCAAAAAAAGACAAAGATGTAGATTTCAATTTAAGTGAGAATAATCACACTTAAGGTAATTAACCTACACTTGGATAACTGGGATGGACCTCAGTTGCTTAAACATAGATGTCTAATAACATCTTCAGCACCATTGAATATCCAGGACATTGATATAGTGCTGGCAGATTGTACATGTATTTATAGTGTTCTGCAACCCGGAGATGAAATGGGACACTGTAAGGCATGTAAAATGTCACTGAGTTATTCTATTGAATTTTAAACATTGACAGAAGGATCCACTTGAATTCCAAGACTAATGAGACATCTAGAGGAGTGGCAGACGCTGTGGAGGACCATTGCCCCTAGGGGACACAATGGGAGGCTAGTCAGGTAACCTTGAGGCATTTCAAATGGAACTAGAGACCTGTATGTATGCAACTAAATCAGACATTTAACGCTGCCAAATGCCCTAAATGAGGTGTCTAAAACTTGTGCAAGTTTTGAGTTAGTCACAGCAGGTTCTTCTAATTAGTTGATAACAATAAGCACTTGCAGGGATAACTTAGCTCTGTCTTAAGCAGGTAGTGAAGATAAGTCTGAAAATTGCCTTCTGGACCTCTCTTGGTCTCTCTACTCACAATACACTGAGCTTAAAGTACTTCCTCAGATTTGGATGCCTAACTTGTAGAGATGAATACTGCCTGGATGTGCACTCTTGTGCAATGATTTTAATAAAAATACTTTAATTCATGCCTATTACAATGAAAGAAGTGTGAATTGCTACTAAAGATTAACAAGAATCCTGACATGAATCTATCACCACATCTTGAATTACAGCAGAGACGTAATAATAGTACGAGTAATAACATAAAATATTTAAATTGATAAGGTGACTGTTTCTAATAAATTAATTGTACAGTACATTTAGAGACCTTTGCAAGGGTTAGAAAACCTCTTCTTTGGGGGAGACGACAATATGTATTGTCTCAATAGACAGGTTTTCGTCACCTTCAGGGAGTTGGACCACATGTCATTCTTCAGATCTACATATTACTAAAAGGTTCAACACCAAATGCCTAGAAAGAGAAAATTCTCCATTCAGTGCCATTAAAATTGCTTCCATTTTGCCATTACTTTAAAGGGTACCAGCCTAGCAGCCTAGCTTCTTCTGAGAGCTTTTTCTGTGTGAGTCATTACATCAATGTTATTTAATTTGGTTTGCTCTAGTTTTCTCCCTTTCCAATATGGCATGTAATGATCTCCCCAGAGAGATCCTTTGTGGTCTTCTGGGAGCGTAATTGTCACAGACATGCCTTCTTTCTTGGCTTATTCAATTAACTGGGCTTATGGTTCATTCCAAGAGGGAAAAAGTTTAGACAGCAGTAGATATGATTCATCTTACCTGTCTTTAATATCAACACTGCAGAGCTTTGATTCAGTTCCCTGCACACAGATATATAACAGCAATTTATACCTTAGGATATCCAGGCTTCTTGTGTGGTTTCAGAAGGGTTCAAGGTTCAAGAATATCTGCCGATGTCCCAAGGTATCTTCCATGTTGTCAAATCCAACACCTGCATGAGGCGCAAAGGACAAGATTAAGAACAGGATTCATGTGAGGTGACAGTTTAAATCCAAGACAGTGGTTCAAGGACTGTCTTTAGTCAAGAGAGGAATATTGATCCCTCCAAAGGGTGATTTATACAATAGTTTCAGCCATCAGTGTTAAGAATAATAAATCACATTCCATAGATCCTTTTTGGCCATGCATGAAGCAAACAACTGTAACTTAGAAGTAAAAGTCAGAGGTCACAAAAACTTAGGAAGATTTATGCCCCTTTTTCCTTGGCTCCATCTTAAGTACATTCTCTTTTGAAAAGGATGCTGGCTTGTAATGATCAGCCAATGAGGGTGACAAGGACATGAAGCACCAATGTAAGCCATCCTAAATTGCAGAGGGGAGAATCAGCTGCAGATGCAGACTTCTGGATTTAGTACAGTGAAGCTTTGTGTCTGTGATGTGGGTGTCTCATCATCTGATACAGTCACTACACATCCACTTAGTGAATTAATCTGATCAAATGCAGGTCACCTTAGAGTGAGCTGAAACATTCTCTTGGCTTCATTGGCTGTGTTGACCAGCTCTCCCCTAATAGTTGGGGAATCAGAAGATCAGAACTTGGGCACCTCACAAATGTGGGGACACTGACATGGAAGACACCAGAAGCAGGAGGAGTCCAGTGTCTGAATACTGATGTCTGAATATTGACATCTAGTGACATCTTTGCACGCTCAGGGACCCCACCTGCCCTCCAAATGATGCTCCAGGCAGTGAGAATCTGAGACTATCCCGCAAGTCCTGCATCAGACCCACTCAAAAGTCTTGAATATCACAAGGAGTCTCAAATACCACTAGACACCTGTGTTGAGGCAATTTAACCCTACCCTTGGAGTGTGTCAATGCTGCCAGCTTGGGTAGCAACTTCTCAGTCCAGGGTTCTGTCCCTCTGACACATCACTTTTCAGGAAAATTAGAAGATTCCCAGGATCCTTTCTGCAGAAAAACTTAAAAGCAACTCTCAAAATGAAGTCTCAGAGAGTTTTAGTGGCTTGATCAGATGGAAGACTGCTCAGAGAGGTCAAATGAATGAGACCACTCCAAGGTTTCCTTTCTACATCCATTTAGAAAGTTCTTCAGCTCTCTCAAAGCCAAGAAAGGACACAGAGGACAAGACGACAAGCTGGGCCATGCTGATAGCATCCCTGAAATTAATCTCAGAAAATTCATATCTTCAGAAAGTTCTTAGTACTCCAGGTACATGACAGGGACCTTTACGTTGCATAACTAGCCATAGTGCTGAGCAACACCTTTGGATGAAGTATATCAGTGGTCTCTAAAGTGGAGTGCACAAGACAATCCACTGGGGCATAGGAAGAAACTATTTTATTACCATTAATATTTTTAAAATAATTTTTAAAGTGTTTATTTCATCTTCATCTAATCCTTCTTTTCATCTCTATTTTTATGTATGTTTCATAATGTACATAATGTGTTAGTGAAGTAGTATGTGTATATAATTTATAAATAAATATACATATATTGGGAGGTGTGCTCAAAAATTTTTTACTAATGGGTTGTGCAGTCAAAGAACTTTGGAGACCACTGAACTAGATGATGCTATGGCCTATGATCACCATGAGTACCAAACCTCATGGCAATCAGACAGAGATCATTTGAAGCACTAACTGTATATCTTCAATGTCACTATACCTCTCCAGTGGAAGATAGTCATAAGCAGATGGGCGGGGAAGAGGCAAATATCAATGAAGTAGATGCAGGAGTTGAATGGAAGTTTGCTGATGATACTAAACCAGGAGGTGCTGTTGACTGTCTTGAGGGATAAGAGGCCTTGCAGAGGGATCTGTATAGATCGGAGCATTGGGCAATGACTAATTGGATGGAATTTAACAAGTCCAAATGACAGATTCTGCACCTGGGATGGAGTAACACAGGCATAAATTTGGAGAGGAGTGGCTGGAGAGCAGCCCTGCAGAAAGGGATCTGGGGGTGCTGGTTGGCAGCAGGCTCAACAGGAGTCAGCAGTGTGCCCTGGCAGCCAAGAGGGCAAACCACAGTCTGGGGTGCATCAAACACAGTCCAACCAGCCAGTCAAGAGAGGGGATTATCCTGCTGTATTTAACGTTGGTGTGGCCTCACCTTGAGTACTGTGTGCAGTTCTGGGCCCCACAATTTAAGAAAGATGTGAAAGCACCTGAATGCATCCAGAGGAAGGCAACAAAGACAGTGAAAGGGCTGAAAGGTATGTTCTATGAGGAGTGAGTGAGGACTTTGAGTTTGTCTAAGAGAAAAGGAGGCTGAGGGTTGACCTCATTGCTCTCTACAGCTTTCTGTGGAGGGGAAGTGAGAGAGGAAGGTGCTGATCTCTTCTCCCTGGAATCCAGTGACAGGACACTTGAGAATGGTTCAAAGCTGCATCAGGGGAGGTTCAGGCTTCACATTAGGAAACATTTCTTTACTGAGAGGGTGGTCACACATCAGAACAGCCTTCCTGGAGACATGGTTGATGCCCCATGCACCAGTATTTAAGAGGCATTTGGACAATGTTCTTTATAACATTCTTTAACTTCTGGTCAGCCCTGAAGTGGTCAGGCAGTTGGACTAGATGATCGTTGTAGGTCCTTTCCAACTGAAACCTAATCTTATCTTCTCTTCTCATCTGAAATCATATTAAGAAATAAAGTGCAGACGTAGATTTAGATTGAGGGAAAACTTGGAAAATTTGACATTTTGATGTTCATGTGGAACTGCAGGGCCTTGATTCAGGTTGCTCAGTCAGGTTACCTAAGGACATCTCTGGATACCCTTTTCCAATGCTTGACTGCTTTTCAAGGTGAAAAAAGTTTTCCTTTAAGTACAGTCTGTTTTAAATTTAAGCCTCTTGTTTTACATCTTCCCACCTTGAACAACTATGAAGAGCCAGGCTCCTTCCTTTTTATAACATTCATAATGTACTGAAGGGCTTGCTGTTAGGTTCCTCTGAAAAATTCCTTTTTCCAGGATCAACAAGCCATCTTCCCTCAGCTCTTCCTCACATGGCATGTGCTAAGGTCACCAACCACCTTAGTGTCCTTCCTCTGAAATTGCTTCAGTTCATTTGCTTCTGTTTCCTGAACCAGGGGACCCACAACTTGATGCAGTAGCCTACATGTCATCTAATGAGTGCCCACTAGAGGGAAACAGTCACTTCCCTTGATGTAATGACTATGCTCCTGTTAATGCAGCCCAGCATGCTGTTGATTTTCTTTGCTGCTAGGGCATACTGCTTGTTTTATGCTCAACTTGCTGCTCACAAGGTCCTCTAAGTGCTTATCCATAGAGATGTTCTCAAGACAATCAGTCAACAGTCTGTATTTTTGCCTGAGGGGAAAGTATATTGTTCTTGTTAAATTTCTTGCAGTTCCTTTTGGCCCCCTTCCTCCTGCCTAAGTCCTTCTGAATGGCAGTCCTGCCTTTAGGAGTATTGACTGGTCCCCTCAATTTGGTATCATCTGTGAAACTGACAAGAATGCACTCTCTTGCCCTTCCTCCAGGTCACAGATGGGTTCTAGTATGGACCCCTACAGCACTCTACTTTCTATCAGCTTCCAAGTTAAGGACAGCCTATTAACCACTGTCTTCTGAGTACAACTATCCAAGTAGGTTTTTTGCATGTCTAACTGTCCACTCATCCAGATTATAATGACCTAACTTAGATACAAGGATTTTATGGGAAACAATGAGGAAATCCTTGCTAAAGTCAAGGTAAATAATATACCATGCTCTCTCCTGGTCCACAAATCTAGTCAACTTATAGAATCATAGAATCATAAAATGGTTTGGGTTGGAAGGGACTTTAAAGGTCATCTAGTCCAATCCCCCTGCCATTGCTCAAATCCCTGACCAAGCTGACCTTCAACAGTCTCAATTATCTGACATGTACAACTTCTCTGGGCAACCTGTGTTTCATCACCCTCATCATAAAAAAATGCTTCTTTATAGCCAATCTAAATCTACCCTCTTTCAGTATAAAACCATTGCCCCTTGCCCTGTCACTACAGGCCTTGGTAAAAAGTTGCTCTCCATCTTTCTCAGAAGCCCCCTTTATATACTGAAAGGCTGTAATAAGCTCCCTGGACCCTTCTTTTCTCCAGGCTGAACAACCCCAGCCTTTCTTCATAAGGTAAGTGTTATGACTCTGTTATCATTTTTGTGGCCTTCCTCTGGGCCTGCTCTAACAGGCCCACATCTCTCTTTTGCTGGGGACCCCAGAGCTGGATGCAGTACTACAGGTGAGGTCTCACGAAAGTGGAGCAGAGGGGCAGAATCACCTCGCTTGACCTGCATGCTTCTTTTGATGCAGCCGAGAGTATGATTGACTTTCTGGGCTGCAAGTGCACATTACTGGCTCATACTCAATTTTTCATCCACCAGTATCCCCAAGTCCTTCTCTGCAGGGCTGCTCTCAATGTATTTATCCCCAGTCTGTACTGATTCTGGTGACAGCCTAAACCAGGTGTAGGACCTTGCATTTAGCCTTGTTGAACTTCATGAATTTCACATGAACCTAATCCTCAAGCCTGTAAAGGTGAATCTGGATGGCATCTCTTCCCTCAAGTGAATCAACTGTGTCATTCCTCTTGGTGTCACCTGCAAACTTGCTGATGTTGCCCTCAATTCTACTATCTATGTCATTAATGAAGTCTCCTTTGCTGGCTTGGCCCTTAATTTTTATCCACAACCTCTGTAATCCGTTCATTGCTGTTTTTCAAAGACAGTAATAGGCAATCAGGTTGACCATGTTGATCAGGTTCTACCTTCAGTACATGCAGACTGACTTTTCCCAAATTACCTTTGTCTCCTATATGTGGCCAGAAAAGTGTTCCAAGAGGAGAAGCTCATTCATTTTCTAGGATTTTTTGTGTCATTTGATATGCTGGAGTTTATGTACAAAATCAGTACAAGACTGGTAGAGAGAGTGCAGGACCCAGCAGTAAATTGAGTGGCAAGGTATGATATCCTGGGGTTATTTTGAGGCATCCTCAGTTGCCATGCACCTCTCTGTGAGCTGTTGAACTCTAATGTTGGGTGAGATGGATCACATGGTAACCGTTCACTATTGCACTTCCTTTATTCTTTTGAGCCGACACTCCAGTCCCAAACTTCATGCCTTTTAAGATCAAAAATATTACCTGGAAGGCAGGAATCAAGACACACTGAAAAGTTTACAGTAGTGTTCAAACAGTGAAGAATGCAGAGAGGGGACTAGGAGACTGTGAGATCACCTAGAGCATTAAAATTGTGTGACACAGAAGTGTTTCTGAGATCCTGGCTAACACCTCCCAAAGACTTCCATTCCCCCTCAGGTCTCTGCACAGACAAACTGAGCTGAGAACTGGGAATTCTGACTGAGATCATCTGACTGATTTACTTGAAAAGGACAAAATAGAGTATCACATTGGTATTTTCTAGCTTTACATGTAACAAATGCAGCAGAATTTTACTTTGAATCTCAGCTCATGAACAGTACAGAGCTCCAGGGACTATGTTGAAGAAATCCTTAGAAAGAAAGACTCCCATTTCATGCCTGAAAGCCTAGAATATGAAAATGCATTGCTCACTTGAATAGTAATTCTGACCAGCTCCGCCTGTCACTTCAGACTCTAAAGGAGGAGTGGGGGATTTGAGCCATTTTATCCAGCAGGCAGCACAGGGACCAGAGGGAGAAAAATCAGATAAACAGAAGACAGGAACCGGAGCTTCTTTTACAGGGGGAGGACTTTGCTCCCCCAGTCCCTGTATCGTCATGTGTGTTATGCCTCTGTGCTTCAAATGTACTCACTGGAGAGCAAGAAAATAAAGGGACTTGAGGTCCCCATAGCAAGAACACTTATATTTGATCAGTTGAATCTTTTCTTTGGCTCCATTGATTGTTCTGACCGTTGGATGCCTGATTCACAAATAAATACCAGGATCTGGGTGCCCAAACATAGGTCTGTTAATCTCTCCTCAGGTTAGCTAGGAGTAATCCCACCCAAGAACATCCACAGGAGGTCAGACAGAAGCCCCACCTTGCTTGGTAACTTGATTTTTTAGGTAACCATTAGTGTACAGGCAAGACTGGAAGAATAAATCAAAATATAGTGCTAGGGCTACAGAATATTTTGCTAGCCTCCAGAAACTTATACAGCAGCATATGCTGTCATTCTTTGACACCATAGCTTGTTTAATTCCAATAACTGTATTAACTGGACCTGCAGGGATAATAATGAAGATTTAAATGCCCAATTTACATCTTCAGTTGGATACCTAGAGCTAAGTATCCTCCTCATCTTCACCTAATTCTTGCCCATGCTGACTACACAGCTGAATCACACTGTCCCCTGTAATGAAGACTTCTTCACTGGGTATGAAGTAATTGCAGATATTGGAATGCATAAAGACATCAGCAAATGAGAACTAAGCATCGGGCTTTTTCCTAAAAAAAGAACTAGGAAAGGAAAATATGTTTTTTACCTGTTTTGGTGAAAATAGATTCTTCCCTACAAAGTCTCCTGGGGTTTGTCTTTCCCAGAAAGAAATGGATTTTCTTTAGTGCTGTCAAATAACTCTTCTGATTGCTCTTGGCACCTCGTCCTCTGAATGTCCACAGGGTAGAATTGACTGTAAATTACTTGTCTCCATCTGGAGTGAAACAAACACATTTGTAGAGTAGGTCACTCCAGGAATCCCTTTCAAAGAGGCAACATGAATAAGATTGGAACAGGTTTTGTTCTTTCTGCCCTACACTGTCATCCAACACTACCTGGGTAAGCTCTGCAGTGTCTACCACCTGCAATGGCTCTCAAGCAATTCCCTCAGTGCTACAAAGCAAACCCTCAGCTCCATTACATAGAAGTTTTCTCCTGGTTTTTTTTTGTTTTGGTTTTTTTGGTGACTACGCATAGCCCTCATAATAGTTCAGGATTTTTGAACAGGGAAAAAAAAATAAAGCCTCATGTAGAACCTAGATGGCTCTCTCTTAAGTAGAAATCTATCTGCCAGTCAGACAAACCATGCCTGGAACTCAGATGGCTGTACTGGCTGGATCTCCAATGACTATTGGGAAATATGCTTATAGATGCCTTGATGTAGATTTCTTAATACTGAAGTAAGTCCTGCCCTTGAAGTTCTAATCTGATGAATTCCACCCTTTCTGAACTTCAAAAAATGCTGTAGGTCCCCAAATACAGTTTAAACATTGTGCCTGTCAAAGAGCTCGGTGTAGGCTCTAAGAAAAGAGCACTGGGTCCAAAACAAAACCAGAGAATAAACATGAAAGATTGAAAACACAGTTTCCCCGGTTCTCCCCCAACAATCAACAAGAGACATTTCAGCATAATTCTGATTTCTAATTATTCTCCAGAAATTAATTTCTAATTATTTTGCATGATATAGAGTCTGCCTTTATCATCTTAAGTGCACGCTGCTGAGACACATTCAACACCTTGTTCACCAGGCCTCCAGTCTGTCCTCTGGAGGGGCCTTATTTTGCCCCAGGTGCAGGACTTTGCAAATGACTAGCTATACTGAAATTACAACAGCCTCTTCTATGATGTAAATACTGTAAGAAAGGCTTTTGGTGGATTTCAGCTCAATCCACTAAGTTCACTCAAAATACACCCTCAAGTCCAAGCTGCCTTTGGAGGGTCTCTCAAGAGTCAGTCTGCTGAGAAAATCAACTGGAGTCTTGTGCACTTTTCTAGAAAAGTCAGAACATGCAAGGCTTGGAGAAGAAAGCTACTTTAGTCCATCCCTGGAATAAGTACTGACTCACAAAAGCAAAATGTTATGAATGCCTTAATAATAAAAGCAAGAAACAAGCAATAAACTTTAGAAGGAAATACTACTTCACTCCACCAAAAGAGTGTTTTTATGATCCGTACATTTTTTACTGTAAGAAATGTTGCTATTTGCCTCTTTCCCATCTGTCTATTGATGATAGTTCGATTATAGATTGATTATCTCATGATTATATTTTTGTTTTGTTTTGCTGACAATGGTTCATTTGGCTGTAAATAGTATATGAATTTTAAATGAACAGATCCAACAATTACTTTACCATTTCCAAAAAAATCATAGAATCATAGA
>VWZL01000712.1:0-12386 GCA_013396915.1 Stercorarius parasiticus
GAGGGGGTGGGGAGAGATGGAATAAAGAAAATTTGTTTTCAGACTTGGAGTTTAAAATTCTTGTTAGTTTTCCTAGTGATATACTCTAGCATTCTTAGCATGCTGCTAACAGGCAAGCAGCAAAACAATTTACTGGTTTACTGCTTTTGATTTTATGCTAGTTGCAGTTGTGCCGTGTCAAACAAAAATAATTACAAATATGGCAGTATGCAAATCAGACAAAACTACTTCTAAATACCTATTTCACATGCGCATCCTGTTTTAGGCTTCAGAGAGCAAATGGATAAAACACTGGCTTTAACTCTGAGGTCAAGGTTGAAGTCATAACTAAAATATGGATTTGCGTTTCAAAACCATAAGACATGCTTGGTCACAAATACCATACAATTTTCCTTGCTCTGAAGAGGTATGAGTAAGTACGCTAATGGAATTACCCCTCACTTTTCTGAAACACAAATTAGGTTTTGATGATATAGTATAGCTAACTAAGAAATCTTGCTATAATTGAGATACCAGAGATCATATAGCATGCACATCTGTATGCACAGCTCAAAGGACAAATGACTTAGATAATGATTAATGCAGAAGTGCAGAGAAGGCTAGTGCACTTGAAGCCTCTGAAAATTTTTAGAAGCACAATTCACTGCACAGCATCAGCATACCAAAAATATGGAGCCCAATTTTCTTTTTAGGTTTGATTTGAATTGGGGAATAAAACCCCACAAACAATTTTTTATTAAAAACAGAGACATATGAAAGTTTGAGAATTATGGAACTGTTCATTTAAAGTTGTTCAAGGTCATGAGTTTTGCAAATAACGTTTTGAGAGCATGGTGTAGAGTGATGTGCTTTTGAAACAAAACCAAACCTATACTTATAATGAATATTATTTATTGTCAGTAATTCAGTGAGGTTTTGATGGCACTCAGTCTACTACAAATCAAATTTAAGGGAACTTCTACTATAACTAGGAGAGCAGGCATTACATAAGACTTCAGTCTTTAAATACTGTTTTCAGGTGTATAAAACCCAGACCACATACTGAAGCTGGAATTTGCTGTGCAAAATTTAATCCTCAGATATTCATTATTTTTGGTAGGTATTTCAAATGATTTTAAAGAATCAGGGTAACAGTCTTCAAAGGTCAGGAGAAACAACATAGAATGGCTGTTTTAGTAAGTATTTATATTAAAATAGCAATCAGATGTCCCTGCTGGTAACAAGACTTCTTGCATTAAGTACTTTAGAAAGAAAAGAAAACCAGAACGCCCTTCCCAGAAGAACTGGAATTCTGAAACATATCCATAAGAAACCAGAATCAGAACAAAATTATTAAACCCTGCATTGTTGTGGCATCCTCCAGTCATTGGTTACATTAATTTAATCACATTGAGAAAAACTTTACCACAGCTTTCAGTTAAAGGCAGAAAATAGAATTAAAACAAATAATACCAAAGTTGAATTCATTAGATAAAGTATCAAACATCATCACTTATCTATCAATTATCTGTGCTTTCTTCTACTTTCTTTTCCTCTATTATGTTTCTTTTTACTTTCCTATTGAGAGAGAGAGATTGATGAAATAGTTTCACTACAACAAATACAATAAATGTTATATAAAGTTATCTTTATGGCCCTTTCTTTCACTTTCTTGCTCTGCTTTCTTAGTTTTAAAAATCACCAGAGAAAGCTCTTCAAACTTTTACAATTTTAGTAAATGAATAGTGATACACAAGTATGCATGGTCTCCATTATAAACATGGTTTAGCCTTTCTTAAGAGTCTGAAATTAATATCCTTGAGGACTCTGAGGAAGTGATTTGTTCACTGAACACAGAAGGCTTAGTATAGTTTCTTGTGAGATTCAACTATATTCAAGCATTTTGCTTGAATAGGACCAGCACTCACTGATGATATTCATGTGTTTAACACTTATACTCAATCACATTTGCCAAGGAGCTATATTTTTCACTGTGTATTCTATAACTTCATATTGCCATCTTGTATTTGCTTGCCCCAGACTTCCATGGTTTTCAGACAGACTTTGGTTTGCTTGCTGACTTGCTGTCCCTGTTGCTACCTCATCCTTTCCCCTTTTATTCCAGGCAGAAAATTATCAAACTGACCCATTAACATAAGGAAATGACAGCAATTCTCTTGATTTTCAATAAAATTAACAGCTATAGTAACTTGCATGTAGAAATATACATAAATAAAAACACTATATTATGTCTCAAAGTATCTAAAACCTCTAAAAACATGTATCTGTTTGAATCGTACCTAATTAGGGAAAGTCCTTTGTTATAAGTAAATCATAATTCAACACAGATGTCTTGATTACATTTTGGATAATGACACTTCTATTGACAATGTATATTATCTAATCGTATGATGAAAATTTCCCATGTAAAGACAGTGTTTCTCTGTTGTAGACAGCACTCCTTCAAGACAAGAACAGAAACTGATGCTGTGGCCCATAATATTACTTGGGGATTTCAATTTATAGCATTAAGGTACATTTTTTCAATGATGAAAATCAACAGTTTTGGAGTAAGATGATTGCAAGAACAAATAAAAACATGTGGCTCTAATTTCTTAAGGATTTGCACTTCATTATTTAAACTGAAGCTTTCAACCTTTGTCTAAGTAACTTAGATTGCAATTTGGAACACTTTCGTTTTCAAATGTTTTAAAAAGTCAAAAGATTCTTTCTTCTTTGTCCTAAGATAACTATTAAAAGTATCAGTGTATGAAGTATTATGTAACCCAATGGGAACACTAAAATCATTTAACAGAGAGACAACTCTGGGATTTTGGTTTTTGATTTGCAACCTGCTAATGATAAAAGAGTATTTCTGTTCTTTATTTGCAGAGAAAAATTATACAGTTTTTTGTTCTAGGAACACAAATGGCTGCAAGGCTTGCTAATAACTATCTCCTATTGTCTCCGGGCAAAATACAGTACTTCCACAAAAGTAGCTGGTTGTTACCAGCCTTATCAATGACAAAAACTCAATAAACAAGTGGAAATCTCTTGACTTCATTGATAGATTTCCAATTAACTCTGGTAGGTTCTGAATGTTACCTGCTGTCTTTCAGTGTGCAAAGATTGGCACTGAGGCACAGCCCTCAGAGTGCTCCTAAAGGAACATTTCCCCAACCTCCAAGTGAATGCTGGAATAACATTGAACATGTCTCTTCAGTTCAGTGAAGTTCTTCGAGACTGAAGACCTTCAAGCTGTCTACCCAGTCTACTACTTGACTGTTGGCTCAGATCCCCACTCTTCGCATAGCAGCATGGTAACTATATACGAGGCATCTTCTGCTCTGTGTTTGAATGCCACCCAGTTAAGGAAAATGTAGTGCAAGGCCGGCAGTTTTTCCAGGATGTATCCATGAAATAATACAAGGTGGCAAGTCATAAGTTACCCTCATTCATCTAAGAAGCACACCCGTGTCTTCTGAATGGGAGGTAGTAATCTTCAAGGTGTCTTTCCTCTCTCCCACCTGTAGCCCTAACATAACCTCCCCTTGCAATTTACAGCATAATTGTAAGCACAACTCCAGCGTTGACACCTGTCTATCTACTCAGATAAGATCCCTAAAAGCACCCTTGAAATAGAAGTATCAGAAGTAAGTGAGATGCTGATCCAGGTCCTGGCTAATTATAATTCACCAGTCTGTACCTGTGTATAATTTTTCTTAGCAAATAAATCCAATTTACAATTGCATTTGACATGGACGTATAGTTAATAAGAAACAAAATATGTGGTTATTTAAAGGACCACAAGGTCTTCTTTTTAATTTTCAGGGTTGATATTTGAAGGGCAACTAAGACAACCAGAATTGATTTTAGAAGTGATTCGTCACTGTGAGGGCTGAGAGAAGTGGCAAACTGTGTTCAGATACCCTGATGTGAGCTACAACATTACATAGTATCTTGATAAATCTTGGTTCTAAACATCCAAAAAAGTCTGCAGTAAATTGTAATGCAACTGTTCTGCAGACTATTTCTTATGTTTTTTTCTTCTTTTTCTTAAATTCATTTTCTCGATTTTTTAAAATAATTGAAAACTGAGGTTTTATTTTCCAAATTAACTGACTTCTCCACAATCTTATGTTCAGTGGTTTTAAATTCATCTTTGCCTATTCCCCTCTAAATTGTTCTTCTCATGCCTTTTTTTTTACCATCCTAATCTCTTCTCCTTTTTTCATTCTGCATTTCTGCTTTCCCCATACTAAGGTGTCTGTTAATTGTGCTCTTTGCTCATTAATGTACTTCTCCCTGTACAGTCATTGGTGCTGTCTGTTCAAATTTTTGCCCCTGGAGCTGATGATTTCTATCCCAACAACCAAGTGACAGGAAGGACCTGTACTTCTTTCTTTCTCTTTGTTGTTGGTTGCTGCCTGTCACAGTGCTGTGAGTCAGAAAGGTTAGCAAGGCACAAAAAGGAGAAATACTGTGCATGTTTTTCTATTTCAAGTTCATATTTTAGTGGCCTTGACCTCACACAGTAGTTAATTCCCTTATAATTTTGAGCGAAGTTGCCAAAGAATTATCACATATTTTTCAAAGTATAGGACTGAATTGTGTGATGGGCAGAACCCTTATCAGTAGACTATTGGAGATTTTCTTGTAACTGAGTGGCGTTCTGGAGTTCGATTTAGAGTTCAGAGTTGGTTTTTCCTGGCAGCTTCTGATAACATCGTTTTCTCTGCTAGACTGAGCTTACAGGAGAGCTTTCAAATCTCAGGAAGCTATTCTGCAGTCGCTCTGTAGAATTGAAAGACACCTACAGAGAGTGGCTCTAGTTGCAGAAAAATGCTCTAGGTCAGGTGGAAAGCTGCTGCCAGCAGCAGCACAAGAATGTGATTTATTACATAGAATTTAGAGTTATTACTTAAAGCTTCATCCCAATCCTCAGCATATTCTGCAAGAGTAGATTTTTTTCTGGGTTATAGACTGTATGAACAAAAAGCCCAGAGTGAGTGAAAAAGTGCTAGCAACACTGGGTCAATGTAAACTTAGAAAGTACAAATCCAGATAAAGACATTTTTAACATGTCTTTACCTTAAAGCCAGAATGAGGGCTGATCTTCCTGGTTTTCTGTGAAAATTACATGAAATGCCTATCTGAACATTTATGTTCAGTTGCACTACAAGTTCTAGCAACTCTGGCTAGTTAACACTTGATTCTGGCAGCAGTGCATTTACAGGCTTAGGTACACAAATTTGTGTCCACAATTAAACCTCAGGTTTTTAAACCCAGCCTGGGAAGTACAGACATCTGTAAAGAAGAGCTCTATGAATTATTATTCACTGGTTTATTAAACCAGTGAAACATAGCAAATGTACTGTTCAAAGTTGGTCCAAAAGGCTTTGCAATTTTTTTAGGAGGTAGTATTTTCCAAGTATCAGCTCTAAAAATTACATCATTATTTTAACACATAATATATGTTATCTAGTTTAAGTCTTTACATACAATGAAAAGTCAGACTCATTTGGACAAAGCAGACATCTACTGAAGGGCAAAGACATTTCATTTCTAACAACTGCATAAGTCAAGTGAACAGGACCTTTTATGATAATTGTTCTATTTACTCTTTTCTTCAGACAAATCCTCTGAAAATAATGCAGCAGCTATACAAGAGAGTTGTGACCTGCTTTTAAGTTTATCTTTTTTAAATAAGAGACTGGTTCACTCTATAACTTTAGTTGTTAGGTAGGCAAATTTACAGTATAATGATTTAGTTAATAATGTCCCAGTAATTCTTGACCAACTGTGGAAAAACCCTGGATAAAAGTACATTCATAGACCTGAGAAAAAAGTTTGAGATTTTGCTGTTGTATTTGGTTTATGTGGCAAGGTTTTGGTAGCAGGGGGTGCTTCAGGCATGGCTTCTGTGAGAAGATGCCAGAAGCTTCCCCCCATGTCAGATGGAGCCAGTTTCAGCCACCTCCAAGACAAATCTGCTGCTGCCCAAAGCTGAGCCCATCAGCGATGTTGGTAGCGCCTCTGTGATAACACATTTAAGAAAGGATAAAACCTGCTGTGTAAAACCACCAGCTGGGAGAAAGGAGTGAGAATGAGAGAAACAGCCTTACAGACACCAAGGTCAGTGAAGAAGGAGGAAGAAGAGGTACTTCATGTGCCGGAGCAGAGATTTGCCTGCAAGCCTGTGGTGAAGACCATGGTGAGTCAGATTATCCCATGCAGGAGAGGCACCCTCTGCCCATGGAGAACCATGGTGGAGCAGATATCCACCCTGCAGCCTGTGGAAGACCACATTCCAGAGCAGGTGAATATGACCTGAAGGAAACTGTAACCCTGTGGGGAACCCCCTCTGCAGCAGGCTCCTGGAATGTTGTGGCCCTGCAGGGGACCCTGACTGCAGCAATCCATTCCTGAAGGGTTGCACTCTGTGTAAAGCACCCATGCTGCAGCAATTCTTGAAGAACTGCAGCCAGTGGGAAGGACCCACAAGGACTGTATCCCATGGGAGGGATGCCCCATTGGAGCAGAGGAAGAGAGCAAGGAGAAAGCAGCAGCAGAGACATGAGATGAGCTGACCACAACCCCACTTCCTCTCCCCCTGTGCCACTTGGGGGGAGGACCTAGAGAAGTCAGGAGTGAAGTTGAGCCCAGAAAGAACGGAGCAGGGACAGAAGGTGGCTTTTTTAGATTTGTTCTTAGGTCTCATCATCCTACTCTGATTTGATTGGCAAAAAATTAACTTCCCCAAGTCAAGTCTGTTTTGCCTGTGGCTGTAATTGCTGAGTGATCTCCCTGACCTTACCTCAACCCATGAGCCTTTCGTTGTATTTTGTCCCCCTGTCCTGTTGAGGAGGGGGAGTGACAGAGCGGTTTGGTGAGCACCTGACAGCCAGCCGAGGTGAACCCACGACAGTCGTGTTTGAAAATTGCTGCCAACTGTAATGTTGTGCCAGATCTCTGCACTTGAAGGTACATTATGACAACATGAACATCCTTAACATGTCTTTTAAGTGATCACATGGAGATATTCAGTTATGTCATATGTGAGATACCATATATGTAATCTAAAAATGCAATAAAGGGATGCTTATAACAGATTTAACCTGTAAGTATAGTTCACCATTGCACAACAAACTCAGGGCACTTTCCCAGCTCACCTGGAAAAGAAAATTAAAGTCCAGCTGTTCACAAACACTCTGTCTCAAGTGAGCTAAAATGAGGCTCCCTTTGGTCATTTCACTCAACATTTGGATTAGATTTTAATTCTCCAAAGCATGTTGTTATTATATATATTTTTAAAAATTACTAAAACTGTAGATTTTAATCCAGATACACAAAATTTAAGGGAAGGCTAAAAGAGCAGGGCAGGGAAAGTCTCAGCTACACATTAGTTAGCTCTGATTGCAACCAAACTACTAATTATTCTGGTATTGTCAGCTGGTATTTCAGTAACTGAGAAGATCATCTGTGATGGAGTTTCCCAAATTCCTTAAGTATTCAGTATTGGCTGTCAACAGGCAAATGGTGAACTATTGCTCTGAACTCATAAAAATACCTGCATCTTTAACTACTGACTTTATTTCATATATGAAATATTTGCAGTATTTGAGATCTTGCTTCACTCCAAGATCTGATGTTTCAATGATTCAGTAATTTGGAAGGCATTTATGTCTTTGATCCTGTAAAGATTAATTTCATACAGGCAACATATGTTCAGGGACTTAATATCAGTGTCGTTGATTGACCATAGCTTTAGAAGTACCTTTGTAATTCCGACATGTCTGGATGAGTTGTGTCCTCTGGATCTGAAAAAAGCTTTTAATCGTGTAGAATGAGGCTACTCTGTTTCAAACCTCTAGGGGTTAGTTTGATAATAGATTTTCTCCCATAGCACTGCTCATTATCTGTAGTCAAAGCCAATGGTTTGATTTTCCCCTTCCTTTCAATTAGGCCTCTGCACCCATGGGGCCTGGGAAAGTTGCTGTATTGATATAAGTTAACTTTCAAGTTAGTTTTGCAGGGTATGACAAGGATGGGTTGATCAGTAGAGCTGCAATCTTAGCCAGCTGCAGATTCGCTCAGTGACTGAGAAGGATCAAAGATACCCACAAAATGACTCCATAGTTAAGACCCAAAAATACATGGCCTGATACTGTGTCAAAGAAGCACAGCTAGTTCGTATTGATCTAAAAGCCTAATGGAAGTACTGTACAACAATAGGAAGATATTGTGCTGAAATTATTTTGTGACCCCTGATATGAAAGCTATATTGAATTATGAAGATCCAAAAAAAAATTTCAGCAGAAAATCTCCTTTCTTGTTCTGCCTTCTATAAAAATGTGTGCAGTTTTTCCTTCTAACCTCATGTTTACGACCTTGTTTAAATAAAGGTTAGAACAAGCATCTTTAAGTCTTGGAGTTGCATGCAACCTTACTTCTAAATTATTTTTTATCATCACTATAACTGTAAACTTAGAAATATTTCACAGTGCCATTATGGGATTTGAAAAGACTGTATCATATAATCCTAAATTTTACACAGACAGCATCACAGTAAATGAAGGAAGTAATTTTTAAATTCCTGTAAGAATTCACCAAAATGAAAAAAAAAGAAAAACTATTCCTTTAAATCCATGACTTAATCCAAAAGGAAATGCAAGATTTATTGTGTATAATAAGTACCTAAACAGTGTCATTCTGAATCTAACTATTAACAGAATTCTGGTGAAATTTTGGAGTCAATTAAAACATTTATCTCCAAATATCTTCTATTAAAGAGTATATTTGTGTTGAAAATAAAAACTTAAAAGAAAGCTTGTAAATTGCTAATATGGTGTCTGAAAAAATACATAATCTGAAAAAATACAGCCCACATTATGCATGGCAGTGAGAGTGAAAAGAAGGGTCTGTGGAAATGCTGAAGAAATAGGAATTTGCAGGTGGAGAAGTGAGAAATACTGCTCCTTGACAGAAGAATACAAAGATTTTGAGAGACTATGTCAGTGGAAGGGAAGACCCATTAAGGGGAATGGGTTTAAGAAATTACTTTGGGTAAAACAGCAGCTTTGCTGGTGGCAGATACCTCACAATTCCTTTTTCATGAAGCAGGAAAGCCTGGGAAATGTTATAACACTAAGTGTATATTCTGCACTGGGGGGAAGGGATGTCAGGAGAGGTGACATGAGAGTGAGATGATGCAGGGATCGTTCTGAATCTCAGTAAGAAAGGCCCAACAGCAAAAGTCTTAAGAATACTGTTTTAATAAGACAGCATAAGAAGAGGAATATAGATAGCCAGTAACATCTTCCACTGTTTCAGATACTGGGCACTCTATGTTCATGCAACTAAGGAACATATATGAGGGTACATACAACATCCTGTTATGGAAGGGAAACTGGATTATGGTAGAGGGTCCAGTTAGATAGGGATAAGACCTGCATGATGAAAGGATTTAATTTTTAAAAGGTAATTTTTTCATGTGAGCACTAACTTACACACTTAGGAACAGAAACAACAGACCACACGTAAACTTTGACACATCTACATTCCCCTTTTTCAATAGTGTTTTCAAAAATGTTTTCAATAACTTTATTATACCCATCTTTGAATCTGCATGGAAACAAGCTAATGTGAGTTTGATGAAGTGTATTATGATTTGACACCATTGAAAGCCTTCTTCTTCCAAGGATGGATGAGGAAAACCCAGGAAATGGTTTGAAAGCACAGATGAACTATAGATTTATACTTACTAGCACTTGGGAACAGTTGATTTACTGCTAAGGAAAAAAATATATTAACAGGTACAGTTGGCTTCATTATGTGTGTAATAAAGTGGCTAATGCTCTTTTCCTCCCTTTTATAGCAATAGTAAATGAAGATTTGCATTCTGGGTAGGGCTTTCTCTTGGGGAAGCAGCGGAAGCCTAGACCAACAATCCCTAAGCCCCAAACCTTGTTAAATGCAGTTTCAGTCCTGGGGACCTAATGCACTGATTGCTTCCCGAGAAGGAGTCTCATTGCTTGCTCCATTCAGTCCTATTACTGAAGGTCTAATTACTTCTATTATGCTGTTCAGTTTCAGAGACGGTTATTGAGGGGAGGAGGACGTGAAGGGAGGAGGGGGGCGAGGGTGGGGGATAGAGGGAGGAGAAGAAGAAACCAAAGTGTATGGCAGCAAAAAAAAACCCACAGGCCTCAACTATTGAGAAATGAACTGATGACTGAACTGACTACTATGTGAGATTGTATCTAAACCACCAAGTGTGTTACTGTAACAAGACAAAATGGAGATGGTTCCAATTTTGTATTATTGCTCAGGCAAGAGAGAACCAATTACTCTGTCAAAATCTCAGGTACCAGATTTTAAAAGCTTCACAAGGCCTTAGCTCAACCAAAAAAATCTTAGTATGAAAAAGAAAAAAAGGGATGAGGAGGGAAGTGAAGCATTTTTTAACAATGTTGTAAAGTTTCATTTACATTCCAGGCTGCCAAAAGCCCCTCCCAGACCTCTTTTCTTCAATATAATGCAAACATCACATGCCATATTATGCTTTTGTGTAGCCTAGATTAAGACTGTTGTCATGGCCTAATAGAGCTCAAAATGAGAGGAGGGGAGGGAGGGGGAAAGAGACTCATTATTTTTAGATGGCTTCAGTTTTCCCATAGGGTTCCCATAGATCCTACTTAGCAGCAACTCATTCCAGTACTGATTAAGTGGGAAATACACAGAATCTCAAAAGGTCAAACCTATAATCAGCTGCCCTAAGGGGTTGAGATGGAAAACTTCCTAATCCAAGTTCAGTTTATTGCAATCTTACAGGAAGGTGCAGCCAGCGATACGCATTGAGGGAAAGAGAGGCCACCCCTAACAGAGCTTCTTAGGAAGCCTCATCAGTGTCTTATCTGGGTTTTTGGTTGGGATTGCCATTATTTTCTCCTTTCAGTTTGTGAATGTTGACCATTTGCTTTCCTGCTGCTGGAGGGGTTGCATTTATAATAAGGTAAATGTGCATGCTGTTGAGAAAATATTTCCCAAGTTGATCTACAGAGCAAGCAGGGAAACAAAGCTCTCTCAGAGACAGGAAGGAAGAAAAGAAAAGGAAATTTAATAAAACTCTCATAATTATTTGGGTAGGAACAAGTTTTTTTAATAAGCATTATCTCCATGCATGTGCATTATGATAACAACGAAGTGTATGTAAACGCATCTCCGGTTATTTCCAAATGGTCTCTGTATGGTTACTACTTCACATCTTGTGAATCATTTATATACCCCTGCAAAGCAGAGCCTGAATCAGCTGCTTTGTGAGCAAGGGAGACACCTATTCATTTCAACAGGATTTGAAGACCTCAAATGAACATACAACTTAAACCATAGGAAATCTGGCAGCAGGCTTTTTGTTTGATTTGGTTTACAATGTAAAGACTGCCTTCCAGGAATGACTCCAGGTATGATCTAAGTAGGCAGCTGTTTATGTCTGCAAAATTCAGGGGCCACAAAGTAGCCATGGCCTCACTACTTAGATTTCCTATGCCAGGGCTGCAGAAAACTGGGCTGGCTGCTGTCATGGCTTTGAGAGGGTCTAGGGTGTTAGAGTGGCACATCCTAGTGAAAGATGCCATCACAGTCTTCCATATTTCTGTTTCTCCCCGGGCCAAGGCAGAAGATGCTTGCTCTGCTCTCCAAACTTCTTTACCTCAGCTCTTCCCACTTTCTTCTTCTTTCTATGCCAGAAGCATCCAGGTCTCTGCTTACTCTCACTGGAGTAAGAAAGACAGTTTCCCTTTTACAGCAAAATTGCCTTGAACTAGCCATGCTTCACTTGCTTTAACTAAGTGCAAAATAGTGTTGAATTGTATAGTTTCAATCACTTTCCAGCACAAGTTTCAAAACTGTGGCACAGCCGCATTTTTATTACTATGGGAATGCTCTGAGTGCTCCCAGTATGTCTCCAGAAAGCCCCCCAGATGTTGAGAACAATTCCAAACAGGCCTTTACCAAGTAATAATTGAATCTGAGTTACTTTTGTCAATCAAACTTGTATGGGAATAGAGCCTTCCCAGGTGACAACTTTAAAGTGTTGTGATATTTACTGTATATCTTGAAATATATATGAGGCTGAAATATGTATGAGGTTGTGATTTTGTGTAATAAACATGCGGTGTGATTATTTTGCTGTATAATGGAACTATAATTCATCTGTGATGCAATATGCACTTTAGAGATAGCCATACAGATAAAACCAACAGCATATCCCAGAAACAAGTAATCAAACACATGAAGATAGAGGGGACTTCCAGCACAAACACTTCCCACCTCCAAACAAATCATAGAATCATAGAATGGTTTGGGTTGGAGGGGACCTTAAAGATCATCTAGTTCCAACCCCCCTG
>VWZL01000712.1:12762-27762 GCA_013396915.1 Stercorarius parasiticus
CTTTGCCTTCTTGAACTTCAGGAGGTTTGCACAGGTCTACCTCTCAAGTCTGTCAAGGTCCCTGTGGATGGCACCCTTTCTGTCCAGTGAGTTGATCGCTCCGCACAGCTTGTTGTCATCAGCAAACTTCTTGAGGGTGCACTCAATCTCACTGTCCGTGTTGCCAACAAAGATGTTAAACAGCACTGGTCCCAGTACCAACCCCTGAGGAAAGCCACTCTTCATTGGTTTCCACTTGGACATCAAGCCGTTGACCCTAACCCTTTGAGTGAGGCCATCCAGCCAGTTCCTTATCCACCAAGTGGTTCATCCATCAAATCCATGCCTTTCCAATTTAGAGACGAGGATGTAGTGCGGGACAGTGTCAAATGCTTTGCACAAGTCCAGGCAAATGATGTGTGTTGCTCTCCTCTTATCCACCAAAGCTGTAACCCTGTCATAGAAGGTCACCAAATTTGTCAGGCGTGACTTGCTCTTCGTGAAGCCATGCTGGCTGTCATCAATCACCTGCTTATTTTCCATGTGCCTTAGCAGAGTTTACAGGATGATCTGCTCCATGATCTTGCCAGGCACAGAGGTGAGACTGAACAGCCTGTAGTTCCCCAGATCTTCTTTTTTTCCCTTTTTGAAAATTGGGACCATATGGGAACCATAACCATGGTTCCTCTTTTCCAGTCAGTGGGAACTTCACTAGACTGCCAAAACTTTTAAAATATAATAGAAAGTGACTTATCAACTTCATCCGCCAGTTCCCTCAGGACCTGCAGATGAATTTCATCAGGTCCCACGGACTTGTGTACCTTCGTGTTCCTTTGATGGTCTTGTACGTGATCTTCTCTTGTAGTCAAGAACTCACATTGAGGTCCAAAAGTAGAAATCAAAACGCTAGCCTTTGGAAAAGACAAGAGCGCAGAGGGCATCTGGTCAGAAGAATATATCTGACACATTACATTTACTATGTATCTTGGAACAGGTGTATATTTCAAAGAATTTAAAAAACCCAAAACAAAAAACACCCCCAAAAAGCTCCAAAGTTCTTGAATATCTTTCTGTCATCTGAAATAAATTTGTTTTCAAGGCTAGATTTCCAGAAGTTTTGACACAGAGATCAATATGAAAATAGGATTTGGAACTTGCAAATATATGCAAATTGGTGTCTGTAAGAAATCCAGGATGCACTTGTACAGGTTAGAACATTTACACACGAAGAGAGACATTTTAGTTAATTAAATTCCAAATAGGGTGAATTGATGATTTTTCTTTTTCTCATGGTAAGTATTATTCCTATCCCTGTCTTCTCTGTGAGACAGGAGAAAGACAATTTTGCAAAGAGTTACCACATTAATGTGCCATAACCTGAAGTTAGCCTTTTAGGTGAAGACATGTCATGACAAACTTTGTACTGCAGTAACACCACAAATTGTCCAAAATTCTACGGCACCCTGTACTGCACAAAGGTAGATCAAAACTATTGTCAGGTTTTAGGTAGTAAGAATTTTCAAGATATGATCTCATTTCTAAACACCAAGGAAGACTGAGCAGAAACCATCAAATGTCATAAAAATACAGTGGCTTTTTAGTGGTCATAGAGCACACCTAGCCCATTTTACTCACTGTCAGATCAGTATGGTGGACCTTTAGTTCAAATGCGAATCAAACTCTCACAACTGAAGACAGAGTCAATCCTCAGCTCTTCCTGTAATGAAAATCAAACCACATTCAAACTACTTTCAGAGATGTGGAAACATTTATCACTTTAGTTTAGCTCTTTTCGTTATGATCCTATCTAGGTTTGACTATGGTCAGGAAGTATGCTTCACATTCCACTGTGGAAATATTGAATGCCCCATCTTGCATGTTCATCTTACTTTTTCATCTTGCACTGCATGATCATTGTGCTTTTATCTCACATCTCCATTTAAGTGGCTTTACAGTTCTGCCATTCTGATTAAGCAGCACTTCATGCTCACACTATGTAGGCATAAACATAATAACAACTTCATTATCACTTCAACTTATGTATGACTGCCTTACATAGTTCTGGCAAGGTCAAGGAATCTAGGATTTTAGGACTGCAAAGTCCTCCTCTGACACCACTCAGATGAGCAAAGGTCATAGATACTTAGAAGGCACGGCCATAGAATTTCTGGTGATCGTGTTATTGAACATTTTGAGTCCATTTCATCGTCCCTACAACAATGTGCAAACGCAAATGGATATTAAATTTAGATGAGATATGATCCATGCTAATTCCTGCTTTAAATTCTACTTTCAGTACATACCCTTTGGGTTGCTTTTCTAGCTCAGTCCTTGCACTTTTGTAAAGAATCTTGATAAACTTAGAGCATACTCCTTTATTCTCACTCATTTGAATTCAAGTGAACTTTCTTTAATGAGTTCACCCTGATTTATGGCTTTCTTCAGAGGCATTTGCAGAGAAAAGGTGCTAAGACTGTGTATTGCTCAGACAGACCAACTGCAACCTTTTGTGGATATTAGTTTTTGATATATGAAATGTCTTGGTTATTTCCAGTTTTTGATGTATTTTTCAAAATGCAGATATTTCAGCAAATCAGAAATTACTATCAACCTAGCAGCTGCCAGAGGTGGCAGCATCCCAAAACCAAACAATTCTGATGGCCTCTGTATTAGTGAAGAAACTACAAATAAAATCATGGAGGACCCACAGAAAAGCATCAGACTGGGATACCCTTTTCATACTCATCAATAATCCCCTGACTTGGGAAACTGACCCAGTTTAAAACTAACCCAGCAAAAAAAAAGGTCTAGTTTTAATGTGGATCAATACTCTGAAATGGTGTGATTGGAGACTACAACAATGTTTGTACTCAGACAGATAAGGGAGTAGCATGACAACAGGAGCAAGCAATCACTAGCAGGAAGAAGGAAAACTTGTTTCTTTGGCAGTAATATGGGCTCAAAAAAATAATGAAAATACAAGATAATAGTGTTTAAAAGAAAAACAAAATCCTAGTCAAATATTTTCCCAGAAGTTTAAATTTAAATTCAGCCTCACTGGTCAGCTTCAGAGTGACTACAAACTTAAGGACTCAGATGACAGGGAAAAACTCACTTTCTCAAATGATCATTTGTCTATTTACATAAAATGAGCAAAACACAATCAGTGTGTTAGTGGTTGACTTCTAATGCCAGGAATGAACTGTTTGCTGTTCAGTGGGTCAGCGTTACAGTCAGTTATCCAGTGCCAAGTATGAATTGCCTGCTGCTCTGGGATCCAGAACAAATCTGAGCCGAGATAAGAAGGTTTTGTTAGGAAATTACTGACTCACTGAAATGGAAAAAAATTAGTGTTAACACAACAGTTTTACCAGAAGACAAATTTCACAAGTCTAGATGAAAGTTCAAAGGAAACCAATACCCTTGAGTAAGAAAAAGCTCAGAAGTCGGACCACTTGCCTAAATAGCAAAGACTTAGTCATACTTCTGGTCTGCCTCAGTGATTTAAGTACTTAAATATGAACCAGACCACTGAGTTCTGCAGATGAAGGCTATTCACTACTCTGAGTAGGGCTCTTTCTCATAAACCATTTTGTTTTTTTTTCCTCCCAGCTGAGCTTAATCTACAGCTTTAATTTCCTCAACCTGAACCTCACTTAGAAGTAAATCAGGCAATACTTGTTAAGTTTTTTAGATTAAAGGAAATATGGCTTAAAACATCTGTTTCCTGCTCTGCCCCAATTATTCGCTTCCACCTCATGCTGCCCCTTTCATTGTGCCACCATTCTCCATCCCAGTGAGATTATTTTATAACAAATCTGGCATTCAGCACAGACTAAGAAGTAGTTGTATTTGAGCAACTGAGGTACCAGTTAAGATGGAACCATAGACTTAATGGCAATCAAGGAGAAATTCATTTCTTCTTCAGCAAGTTTGCTGATGACACAATCTGTACGAAGCAATTGACGTGCTGGACAGAAAGGATGCCATCCACAGGGACCTTGACAGACTTGAGAGGTAGACCTGTGCAAACCTCCTGAAGTTCAAGAAGGCAAAGTGCAAGGTTCTGCATGTGGGTCACAGCAATCCCAAGCCCAAGTACAGGTTCGGCAGAGAATGGATTGAGAGCAGCCCTGAGGAGGACGACTTGGGAGTGTTGCTGGATGAGAAGCTTAACATGATGTGGCAATGTACGCTTGCAGCCCAGAAAGCCAACCACATCCTGGGCTGCATCAGAAGAAGTGTGGCCAGCAAGTCAAGGGAGGTGATTCTATCCCTCTGCTCCACTCTGGTGAGACTCCACCTAGAATACTGTGTCCAGCTATGGAGTCCTCAGCACAAGAAGGGCATGGACCTCTTGGAATAGATCCAGAAGAGGGCCACGATGACAATCAGCGGGCTGGAGCACCTATGCTACGAGGACAGGCTGAGAGAGTTGGGGTTGTTCAGCCTGGAGAAGAGAAGGCTCCGGGGAGACCTTATAGCAGCCTTCCAGTACCTGAAGGGGTCTATAGGAGGGATGGGGAGGGACTCTTGATCAGGGAGTATAGCTATAGGATGAGGGGTAATGGTTTTAAACTGAGAGTAGATTTAGATTAGATATTAGGAAGAAATTCTTTCCTGTGAGGGTGGTGAGGCACTGGAACAGGTTGCCCAGGGAAGTCGTGGATGCCCCATCCGTGGAGGTATTCAAGGCTAGGCTGGATGGGGCTTTGAGTAACTTGGTCTAGTGGGAGGTGTNTCAGAAGTGGAATTGTGTAGAGGGGTCACAGCTGTGGGGAGGAGCAGTCAGGACAGGTGACCCAAAACTGACCAACAGGGTATTCCATCCCATCTGCCCTATGCTCAGTATAAAAGCTGAGGGATCAAAGGGGCCAGCCTCTTTCTTCAATGGCTGGAGTCTGAGGAGGACTCTTGTCTATTTGTCTGCCTTTGATCCCAATCCGTGCACTCCTGACTCCAGATCCAGAATCCAGTTTCCGTTCATTGCTGACTCCAGTCTGGGACTTTCCTAGTGACTACCGGTGATGTGATCGTCATCCTGGGTGCTTGATATGGTTTTGTATATATTATATATATATATCATTATTTTCTTATTAATATTAGTATCTTTTCTTTTTATTATTTTTTATTGCTATTTCATTAATATATTTTAGTTTCTTTCCAGCCTTCTCTTTCTCTTATTTCCCTTCTGTATGGCCTATCATAAACTTTGTACACCAAAATCAATTTTTGTTAAACTCTCCCAAACGCTATCATAAGGATAGGTCAGTGGTGGCACCACGTCACCCTACCCTGTCGTTAAGTTTTGTCAGTATTAACTTCAGAGTCTTTTTTCCTGTAATTACCATCATATAACATAAACTGTTCAAACTTTTATTGTTGTGTATGTTACAAGGTGAAGACCTGCACCATTTTTTCAAACAGTATTAGCCCTACAGTCACAGTAGCAGGGAACCCAGGAAGGCCTGCAAATGTCACTGGGGAGGATGACCACATGGATGAGCAGCTAACTTGTGCAGAGGGCCATGTTATATCAATACTCATGCCAGCTCACTTAAAGCTGACTCAAGAAATCTAAATACTACTCTCATCTTCAAGTAGCAATTATGATACAGATCATTCAGAGTAATTAGACACTAAATTCCTATTGATTTCAGTTCCTCCAAAGATAGAGGTCTGCACTAGTGTGGTGTGTACAGCATCCAGCACCAAAAAGTCCATAATGACTGGCATACATAACCTCAGTGTAGATACCAAATCATAGTAAGGATGTGTGCCTTTCTCTTCTCTTGTGAGTTATTTATTTCCTTGGAATCTAAGGCAAAAATGAAGATTTAGACTACTAGGGATTTCATTAATATGATAGAATGGATGGAGTGTGGTCTCAGTGAGCTTATTTTTGACATGCTGCTAAGAGATGTGAAGGCATGTTTGTCAGGTCACTCTTCTTAATAGAAGAAACGCACACATATTTCCTTTCAAATGTCAAGCATATCGAAGTATAGTATAAATTAGGAGCTGGATGGTGAAAACTAAACCAGATAAAATACAGACAATCCTAGCAGATTGAAGAAAGTGACAGGTAGGAAAGATTATACAGGCCCTCTATAATACTTAGTACTGAGCTCCCAGTTTTTTTATGTGGACCTATCATAAGCTGCACTTAGTACTTATATTGGAGCAATGGCTGTGTTTTCTGACTTGGTGCCTGCTAGCATCATCTGTATCTTTCTAATTTCACAACAACCCACTTATAATGCAACCCACATGAGGCTATCTTATATGAAATTTAAACTGAAGTTAATGTAGAATCCACTCATTTGTGAAGTGCTGTTATGTCCGTGACAGGCATTGACCTATGAGTGACACTGATGGATGATTGAATCTAAATGAAGCTTAAGACTTTTTTTTTTGACCTGTAATACCTGGTTTAGTTCTATTAGATTGTGTGCTTCCAGGTTTTTCTTGAGCCTAGAAGTTTTTTGAAGGAAGAAAGGGAGGAAGGGAGGGAGGGAGGAAGGGAAGAAGGGAGGAAGGAACAAAGGAAGGGGGGAAAGGAGGAAGGGAGGGAGGAAGGAAGGAAGGATATTAGAATAGCAATTAGTTTAGATAGCCTTTGGAGCCTAACCTGAAAGTCTACACTCATATTTGTCCGAGGCATCTTCTACAGTCTCTTCACGGCTAAAGTTAACTAAACTAAAGGTTTCACATTAGTTTTCTGAAGAAACAGAAAGTGTGTACCCATTTATAAAATAGCTAGAAAGGAAAGTCAGGGAAAATTTGTCGTAAGCTGGGAGCCTTGAGCACAATATTAAATACTGTTGTGGTCACAGATCTTTATAGAATAACAGAACACAGGCTGCTGCTATCAATCAGCTTTAGATTCATGCTAGTGACTGGATGACCACAGATAATAAAACACTAACATTTATGATCTGATAAAAGGCAGTGCCCCAGAGTGTGGAAAAGTAGCCATTCTCTGGCTTGATGGTGAGAAGGATGGCTCTGCATTCATCTAGGTCCAGCTATGTACCCAATCCAGCTCGGACAGAAAGTGGGCTGAAGTGAAAGATGCCACTACCGAGTCTGTATCTGCCCCATGCTATGGGAGATTTCAGGCTCCTGACCTAGAGTTGTAGAAACTGAAGGTGTTAGACAGATTTAAGCTGAAGCATCCTACCCTAGTGTAGCCTGTAACTGTGCAGGTTACAGAAATGATGTAACTCAGCGAGGGGTTGTAAAGGAAGGATTTGAAAAACAATCCAGGAAAGGAAAACAAACAAAGAAAAACCAGGGAGTTCTCCAAACCTATATCTGAAACAATTCCTATGGGCAAAGGCACAGGTGTATGAGATGACTCTGGAAAAGCAATTGGAAATTCCCTGTGGCCTCAGTATAAATCCCTTTCATTCAGAGGTTAGCATTTAGTGTTTGCAGTTAAGGAGCATCTTCCACTGGCTACTCAGTGTGCTTGTTTCTATGACAGTTTTTATCCTGATGCTGAGAGAGCCCTGTCAGATGAAGTGTAAGCCACATTTACCTGTAAGTGCCCTACACTAGCTTGTGATGCCTAATCTCTTTTATTGATCCTACTAGCTGGTTTCTGGAGCCATTGATTTTCCTTGCTGTCAGTTTGTGGCCTTGACTCTTTAATGTTTATTTAGACTGGTCTCCATAAATTGCTTCTGGTGCTGAGGGCGAGGAAGGCGGCAGGAGGTCAGGGGTGCGTGTAGACCTGTCCATATATATTAATCACAGTTTTTGTTCTTTGCTGTTGTTTGTGAACACTGTTTGCTTGGCGAATAAAAAGGAAGTATTCTACTAAAACATAGAGAAGCTATTACTAATTCCCTTGTGCCTGCAATTTTATTGCAGTCTATGTTTTCAATTTTCTGTATTTTAACGGTACCTCTTGTTATCTACCCAAACATGTAATGTTTCTTTTTGTTAGAGAGACACAAAGAGGGAGAATAATTTTTTGTTTGCTAGCACAGAACCGTACTTTTAAACCAGGAAGGGGTGTATATATTTTGTTGGTGAGTTTTTGGTGTGGGGGGATTGTTACTTCTTTTCAGATTTTATTCTTTTTAAATTTTATTCTTTGTAGAAAATGATAGGACTCAATGGTGGTGGACTTAATGACACTTGCACAAACAAGCAAACACCACCTTTCTTGCTGACAGCATCCAAAAGTCTATCCATTTAAAGACTGTAGCCTTCATTGGGCAGAAATGGCAGTGCTGTTCCAGAAGTAGGACAAGTCGTCTTCTCTGGTAATATCACTGGCAAAGCCAGCAAAATGGGAAATGGTTAAGAGAAGGGGTCTGTACTGTATACCAATAATTTGGGAGCACATCCTGAAATTTCAAAGGGAAAAGCCCCACAGCTCATTTAACAGTGAGCTGCTAGAATGCCATAGCCTTAAATCAACGGAAACTGTTTGGCAACAGCTAAGATTTTTTTTTCCTCTGCAGCAGTAAACATCGTAGTCTGTACAAGGTGACAAGTGCTTCTCCTGAGGCTAGAAGGACAATAATCAATAGAGGTGCAGTCTGGGCCACTGTTCTGTCTGTTGATGCAGAAACATTGTGCACAGATATGATGCTGAGAATAAATCAAAAGAAGAAAGAGAAGCTGCTCCAAGATAGGTAAAGGAATATCTTACAGGCAATACCTTATTGATCGGAATATCTGATTCAGGTTTTTTTCCATTTGACCTCTTGGTTTGTATGGTCATTTGCTATCCTAAGCTTAAGCAAGTTCAGTTCATTATAAAAGGGAGATGTAGCAACACTGGCAGGATAAATATGTGGCCGAATATTCCACTTTCATCTGTCCTTCCCTCTTGCAAAGGTCACTGTACCCTTTTATACATTTTGTAAAACACATTAAACATATATTACAAATGACCAGCACCTAGAAGAAAGTCTCAGACACAACTCCATGTTCAGGTTGTAATTTCGGTATTTTTGAAGATTAACAGCCAGGGTCATTTGTCTGAGAAGTCTTTAAATACCTTGAAACTGTTCTTTAACTGAGGTTAATATACTCTTAATAGACATGCCAGGCCCTAAAGCATCCAAGACAGAAAGGTGCACTATTGTTTACGTGCCTTCATACATTAAAGCTTTGCATTTCATAATATATATTTTATTGGTAGATGATGTTCTGATTCTAGGCAATATAAAGTACTATAGGAAGGGAAGTGTTTTCAGTGGTGTCCCTGTTTATCTCCTGTACAGAAATGGAGTGCAACTTTAAAATCAGCATCACAGCAAGAAAGGAAAATACATTAAGATAGCAGGGAATACCCCTACGACTCTCATGTGGGTCCTCCAAAAAAAGAAATCAGTAAACTTTGGAATGAATAGGGAAGAATAATAAAGAAAAATATAAATAATTCTTATGAAAGATTTGTAGGTTGGCATATTTACTGTAGTTACATATTCTAATAAACACTGCAGCAGAAGGAACATCCTGCCCCCAATTTAATTGGAACCAACCAACTGTAACCAATCATATCTTTATTTAAAACAATAAGGATGACCAAACTCTCAATGAATTGACTAGCAATTTCTAATAGTATTCAATATAGCCAATGTAAAGGATAACCAATGTAATATAATACAGCATAACCACTATAATTCAGTATATGCAACTAATTTGGCAACCGTTAAATTAGTTGGCAAAATTCTTGCCGGCTTTATTGGGCTCCTGCTCATAGAAGACTAGAAGCTGGATCTGGACAAAAAGCAAATGATTTAAATGGTCCAAATGTTCCACAAGAATAAGTACAGTAAAAATAATTGTTTGCATAGCCTATTTAACCTGCAGACTGGAAACAGAACAAGACTACAAGCTTTCTTCTATAAGTAACCAGTGCTTAGGTATATTTTCCTTTAGTCCAAGCAAAGCAAGTAAACTCTCCCACTACAGATTTTTCTGTACTGACACAACATATTTTTATACAGCTGAGTTTAGCAGTGCATAATACCTCATTAACATTTAACAGTGTGAAATATGTCTCTGTGAAGTTTTTTGGTTTGTTTTCTTTTTTATATTTTTTTTATTTAAATGTAAAATAGGAAGGAAGGTTGTTAAACTTTACTTTCCTCTGGAAAAGCAAAATAGAAAATGTTTTCACTTCACATTTTTCCATCTGATGTCAGGAGATTACATTAGTTTTCCTTATTTTCACTCATGACTGACATTTAAACACCAGAAATGACAAGTTTTCGAGATGGTAAGGAATAATTATTCATTTATGTCTCTAAATATACAATATATGTTTAGTTACAAGGAAACAGATGACCTAACAGAAGACTAAATCTTGGCAAGTTTACTTACACTGACCAAACCCTGCCAATTAAATTTCAGCCAGCTGGTCGCTTCTAATCCTCTCTTGTTCAGTCTATTTGAATGAGTTTTAGGTTTTTGGGTTAGGTTTCTTTTTTTTTTCATGCCACTTTCATCTGTCACTAGCAACACCAAACAAAACAACATTTCGTGTGAGAATGAATCACAGATGAAATGTCAGGGGGCTTACTAGACTGGGGATGAGGCCAAAAGCACTTAGAAAAATGTGAAACTTTGTCACACATCCATAACTCCAAGCTAGCAACCCATAAGGAACATAATTTAAGGCAGGAGCCAGCTCACTGCCCTAGCTGTTATCTAGATTGCTGAATATTAGCCAGACAATCCTTGTTTATTCCCACATTAGGGCATTTGTTTTCTACTCATAGTGTCAGAGAGGAGGAAGGTCAAAGAAAGGGATGATTAAAGCTTAGTGCTGCCATTCCAGTGTACATCCTGCAGGTCATTAGTACAGTCCTTCCTCTGCACCATTCAGCGGTTTCTTCCAGATTGCTACTCCTCCACTCCTGGTTTCTCATACAGCCAGAAAGACCTGAACTGTCTTACCCAAATGGGTAAGCAGTTCTACTTTGGCATGGGTTTTCTGCTTTGTTTGACTCTCTTTTGAAGGCAAAATCCTTGCTATTAAGACCAGAACCGTGGCTCACTTCCAAATCCATATGCAGTTTAGGGCAGGCCAAGAACTGAACAGAATACGTAAATGAAGAGTTCCTACCTTTTTTTTTTTTTTCATAGTAGGGATGGAAGAAGAACAAACAAAGAAACAAAACACATAGAAAAAAATTTAAAATTTGCACATCCAGTTTCTGTAATTACAAAGGAAGTTGATTTGTCACAGTCTGTTTGAATCAACGAGCTGACACAGGAAAGATGAATGTGTCCTCCTCCTTCTTGGAGAAAGGAATCCACTTTTCCACAGAGCTCTGCAGAAGGCATAAGGTAACGTGATTCCAGAGTTATTACTTTTGACAGTTTTGGCATTTTAAATGCATGTAAGTAAACACACAAAGAACAGTTGGATGAGAAAGTCCATCCCAATAAAGAAAGCCCTGAATTTTTACTGTCTAAAAATGGGGCAATTGTGAAGGTGAGCACTTGTTAAAAATAAGCATCTGGCACTATAATCAATTAATCTTATGCTCTAAGCAATAGCAATCACAGTTACTTTTAATTTTGGCAAAGCACAAGGCTGTAATTTGGTCTTGTCATCGTAACGTCCCATTGTGATGGACTAAAAAGAAGACAGTGGAAAGATCAATCTTTCTGAAACATCATTCACTTAAAGGATGAAAAATACAAAGTTGTGACATGAAGAAGATAGTAATCAAGAGGATCAGTTAATTCAGTTTTGTTAATTGCAGAAAAATGTTATCCTCTTTCTTAAACTTTGAAAAATTAGAATTTTAAAACACTGAATAGAGAGAAATTAAGAATCATTCTGGATTTCTTGTTTTAATTCCAACAGCATATACAGTCACAGGAATAATTTTTTATTCAAAGACCCTTACTTGAGTAAAAAAAATAAATCTAATGTAGAACATACATATGACGAGATCCCTGCAAACCCTATGTAATCTCCACATGAGGTATTAATCTCCTTTACATTGCAATTGCTTCATAAATGGCCAAGTGTTACAGAGGACTGTGTTACCCAGTGCTTTATAAGTGCTCAGTAGAAGAGAGAGGAAGTGTGGCACATGAGTGTAAGCAGACCCTTCACTATCTCCACAGGACTGAGGGATACCAGGACTGAGGGATACTAGGACTGAGGGATAGTTAACCACTGAAATCATCAAACTACTTGATTTCCAGGATTCATTAGAGAGCCTAAGAGAGTCAAGAGAACATTTGAAGGTTCTTTCTTTGAGACCAGTATTAGTCTTTAGTGCACTGAACTTTACGTAAGTGATGCAAAAACTGAGTTATGCTCAGCTTCATTAATTTGCCTGAGGGCTAAGAAGAAGTTCATGGCAAAACTAAAATGTAGCTCTGTTGAGCCCAGGCCGTATGTCCTAAGCTGTAAATTATCATTCTGTGCAACACTGAAACTGTCAGCGCTTATGTACTCTGACACTAAGAACAAATCATTCCTTAACCTTCTATTTGTAAGCTAAATAGATTGAACTCCTGTCTTGTACCATAAGGAGCAGCTTATAGTCCTAATTATTTGCCTCTGGAATCTCTCCAAATGTTCATCATCTTCCTCCAAATGCAGATTCTTTCCATGGACACCAAATTTCATTACTGGAATTCCAGTAGTGATTAGAAGGGCACATCCAGAATCAGTATAGGCTCTATTTCACTTGGTACGTCCTGATTTAGACTCCTTAGACTCTCATGGACTACTTATGGCTATAGCATCACACCAAGAATACCCAGCCAAACTCCAAACTTTTTAAAATAATTGCAGCCGCCCAGGATAAAACCTCACATATTTGTAAGCAGCAGTTTAAGGCTGAACTTTCCAGCCTGTATGAATTAACTCTTACACGGATTCATTCTAATTAAAAAAAATAAAGCCAGCATCAACAACACAGGGAAAGCAATCAAAGCAATGATGGAAAGCTAACCAAATAGGAAGAGATGAAAATAGCGTTTCCACTTGGGAAAAAAGGAACTGAATGCCTCCCATGCTTAAATATTCCATAACTGTTTTTAAAAAAAGGCAAAACATAAAACAAATGTTAATGTGGGAAAAGCTTCAGAAGTCAAGCCATCAGAAGGTTTTTTTGGGGAAAAAAAATGTAAGCACCCTACTATTATGATTTCCTTATGTCTCTTTAGCTGTAGTAATCGTAGTGAATTTAGTTGTTGCTGTCCACATGAATGTCACAAACTCTCCCCTTATGAGTAAAATATTACACATTAATAAAAGAACATTGATGTAAAATTGCCTTATCTTTGTTTTCAGGATATAATTCTAGTATCTATGTAAGCAGAGGCATTAGCCATTTGGATCTCACAGGAGGCACCATCTCTTGCATAAAGTAGCCTCATGGAATATTGCTGTTTGCTCTCTATTGTTTTATTAATCTAAAACTAAAATAACTGAATACTCATTATTTGCAGTTCATTCATAGAAAGCAAACAAACAAAAAAATCATCCCATATTTATATTCTTTCAAGGGTCTACTACTAATGGTTACTGAATTCTGAATTACACTAGGAACACCTAGGGAAATAATGTAATATTCACCTAAATCTCCAAAGAGCTCATTATCATTAGTGCCCTGACAATAGATACAAAATTAATAATAATGATGATAGACATTTAAAATAATGTATTATCATTATCTTTGATGTAATTGCTACTCAAAGAGTATTTCACAGACCATTGTAGAATTATAACTGTCAAATTTACCATGATTAATTTCAGTTTATTTGATTTGGTGAAAATAAATTGAGGCAGATTTCCATATGGCTTGAACATAAAGGGCAGAGTCATTAGTGGAGTCCATTTTGGATAGAGGAAAAATAAAATTCAGTCTGGGATTATACTGAAAAAACAGTAGCTAATGAATTATGCCAAGAGACTCATGGAATCCTCTAATTATACTGACACAGACTTCATCAGCTAATACTTTTCACCTACGACAATCATCCTCTCCATATGCTAATCCCATACGGGATATTTTAACACCGTGGGTGAAGATAATGTTTCCACAGCTGTTCTGCATTCTCTGCCTTCTGCACTGATGTTGGTACATAGCAGGGGAAGAAACAGTTTTCTCGCTACCCAGGAAACTCCGTTCATAAGATTTGCTTGTTCTCTAGTGGTCTGATCCAGAGCACAGAAGACAAGGAAAGAGAGTCTTAATCACTTCCCCTTACAGTAGCTGTACTACTCCTATTAATAAACACTACGCTTATAGGCAACCTGGGGAGGAGAACTAGCACGAAGCTCTTACTCACTATCCCTGTGGTCCTCCTAGTTTCTTTTGGTTAGGAAAGCATGGACATAAAATTTGTGGATCCTTGGCTCTGCCTCTATCATTTGAATATGATAACCAGTGAAGTTAGGTAATCCAAAGACAGGTCTAACCATTTCTGCTTTGGGCAGGACCATTGTAAGTGCTGTATTCTTCCTGTCATTTAATGGGCAGATTTCAGGGCTAATCGTAAGCCCTGTATAATTAAAATGCAGTCAGAATTAGCTTCTGTATGTGTACTAGGGAATTTAATACTTTTCTATAAGTGGATTAGGTTTTCATACTTTTTTTTAGGGAGCCCTAGACCAGAAATATAATTTATATCAACTTCTGTAAGACAGTCATAAAAAGGGGACATTCAGACAAAATTTATTTTACATTGCAGCAGGTAATATCTTCTGTAGAGCCTGAGGCAGTAAATAACGAAGAAACCCATTTGAAACCTGGACCCACTGAACCCACCTGTTAAACTCTCTCCGGAACTACAGCAGGTGGGGTAAGATTTCATCCCTGCATCTGGTTTGGTGACTTGCCATGGGGGACTATTTCACCCTACTGCTTTCTAAAATGTTGCTTGTTCTCAGGTGGGTCTGCCTACTCTGAAAACAGCAGTCTGCAGTCCTTTGGTGGATGTATTGAGCTTAGGGGCTGGGGCTTTTACAGCCATTTACTCAGGTACACATGGGCGTGTGTGTTTGGTTTTGCTGTTAAA
>VWZL01000712.1:30262-87746 GCA_013396915.1 Stercorarius parasiticus
ATGTGCAATGTGGTAAATCTCTTTGCTCATCAGGCAGCAATGGACTTGTTCTCAACAGTTGTGCAAAAGATGGCCGTGGGAATTTACTGTAGTATATTACATTCACGTGTGTGTGGAACTGCAAAAATTTTGGAAATGCAAGAGAGATAAATAATGTTGATTCATTACAAACCACATTCATTGTACTTGTTTCAGCTTTTTTCCTTCTTCTTTCCTGAAATTACCTGCCATCAGGACCTATGTTGTAGTTTGGGCTGGGCTGGCCACTGCAATGAACAACAGATGCTCTCTTTTACTTCTCTCCCCTTCAGAGAAGGGAGAGCATCTCCCTTCAGGGATAGAAGGACGAGAAAGAAAAGACACTTACGAGTTTAAAAAAACCTACTTTAATGAAAATATTAATAAAATAATAAGAGGAAAACAATGAAATATATACAAAATGATATCGCGCTCCCAGGATCATGACCACATCACCAGCAAGCACTGGGCAAGTCTCAGACTGGACTCAGCAATGGATGGGAATTGGATTCCAGATTTGGATTCAGGAACGCACAGATCGGGATCAAAGGCAGACAAACAGATGGAGTTCTCCTTGGATGCTGCCCATGGAAGAAAGGGAGCTGACCGTTTGATCCCTTAGCATTTATACTGAGCATGATGCCGATGGGATGGAATACTCCACGGGTCAGTTTTGGGTCACCTGTCCTGTCCGCACCTCCCCGCAGCTGGGAGCCCTCTGTGCTCTCCTGCTTCAACCCTCCAATGGGGCACAAAACAAAGTTACCTGACCTTGGGTGTTATAGCAATAAGCAGGAGCCTCTCTGCATACCATTCCTTGGTATAAATTATAAACAATCAGATCTTATCACTCTGGAACTGGATACCGTCTGAAAAATATGCCGTTAATTTCAAAGAGTTCAGTTAGTTACAAGAGGCTTAGCTGCGAAGTAAAATTACTGAACAGAAAATTGGTTCTGTTTTACCTCACACTAGGGCAACCTAGGAGACAGAATAAGCCTTTAGATTCTGAAAATGTTTATGAACAAAGGCAACCACTTCCAGCTCAGTACTACCATTGAAAATATTTGTCTATTTACACACTCGCAGAGAAAAACTTACAAAGCAAACTACTTACTAAATAAAAAAAGCAGATCCAAAAAAACTCCTATCAAAAATCAGTAATGTAATGAACCTCCCCTTCTCTGATTTCCCTAAACTTTTGACCCACTTCCTTTTCAAAACCTGGCGTATCATTCCACAAAGACTTTTGATGATGCTAAGAAGCAATTCTGCCCTTCCAGCCCTGGTCTTACCATCATGCTGCCATAAACATTGACGGTCAAAAAAATCAACTGGATGAAAGAATTCAGACTAGAAATAGTCTTTATTTTTTTGGGTTAACTTTTAAAAATCTTAAACTTTTAAAAATTCAGATTTTACCCAGGCTGTTTCCCTGACGTAGACAGCCATACTTGAAGCCTTCAGACACACCTACTTCTCAGAAGGTGTAGGAAAGGGAAAGGCAAGGGATAAGTGAGATAAGGAGTGCCTTCAGCCACAAAGAGATTGGGTTACCCTCCCACTTTGTGGGTAAGAGTTGCCAATCAAAAGGTGCAGGGGAGGACTGTTTGTTTCACAATTCCATTATAGAGAAGTTAAGAGAGAGAGGTGGAGAGGAGTTTAACAGGCCTGAAGGTAGGACACCCACTGGGAAGCCACAGGATTCATGCTTACTTTGAGGGGCACCAAGAACTGACACAGCTCTTCACACAGAGTGCCACAGTCGTCACCCTCTTCCTGAATTCTCATAACTCTTATTTTCTCCATTTTCTCTTCCAGAAAGTCTAATACACCATCAAGTATGCATTCAGGGCATCCTTTCTTTCCAGAAAGCCTGTTACAGCCTCATGGAAGACTAGCAGGTTATTTCAGCAGGATTTATTTTTGACAAATCCATGCTGACTGTTACTCATGAACTTGTAATGCAGGGTTATCATAAGCAGATTGTTTATTTGCTCATCATTCATAACCATCAGTTACAATTCTCTGGCTCTTTCGGCGCCCCCCCACCCCCCCATCGCTTTGAAGCATTGATGCCTTTTATTTGGTTTTAATGAACTTTATCCACCTTCTGTAAGTTCTCAATAACCATTACTACTGGCTCTGATGCTACCTCAGCCAGTACCCTGCATGCAATGGGGTGAATTCAAACAACAGTGACCAAATGGAAAAAGGCTGACTGTTTAAGGAACATGTTAGAGTTTGGGAGTAGGTTTCATTCCAGTGTTTTGGATTTCATGGGGGTTTTGGGGTTGGGGGGTGGGGCGGGTGTGTTACTTTTTTTATTGCTCCTTAAAAAGAATGTTATCCTTTATCATCACACAATGTTGTGTATTAACTATTCAATGATGATATAAAAATAAAGAGATTAAGGAAGAATATGTTTCCACTTATTTGTATTCTGAATTCTAAAGATAAAGGGTCAAAAGAAGATAGAATAAAGAAGAATGGTTTCCTGTTTCTCAAAATGTATTAGAACTTTTTAATAAAACCAAGACATGTCCATAGAGAACAAAAGGTAAAAAAATACCTCCTCGGTCAACAATTACTGTGAACATTTTTCAACACAGCCTAATTTTAATCCTTCACCATGTACCTGGTAATGTTTTTAGTCTTCCCCCCAGAGTCATGAGGAATAGAAACTTTCATTCAAAAAGATAAGGAAAAAAAAAGTTTTTTTTCCTGCAGGTTGCTGTACTTAGAAATAAGAGCTTGAAGAACACATCAAAAGTTGCAAAAGGCTTGATAACCTTATGAGAACTCATAAAAACACAGGTACCCATTTATGTTTCTCACTGCTAAAAACAAGTCTGGGTTGGAGCTGTGCTTTACCAGTAGAGCTGCAGCATCCAGCCATCTCATAAAAACAATTGTTATAGATATTTATTATGTACGTGGTCATTACAAACTTGAAAGAATGTGAGATCACAGCACTACTCCACTTAGGGGAGAGAGCATATGCTTTGCAACTTGAAGATCTGCCAATTGGTATCAAAAGGCGTATTTTGACAGACTTGAGCATAAAGTAGAACTTGGATTTTCTTTAAAACAATGTATCAAACAACCTGCATTACCACTTCTTTGCTTTTTCCTGACCTAGTAGCTAGATACAAGACTCCTACTAAATAGCTCAGTTCTTGAGAAGCAATTTTTCCTTGTGTATTTACCCAGAATGCCAATGAAAGGCACAATAACTTCTTGCTAAGAATATTTATGTGTATAGTGCTACCTGGACCTTCCTATGTCAAACTGAGTGCACATCTCTGAAATGATGCTATTCACTTTTCTTGGCATCCCAAGCAGCCAGATAAGTAACTATACATAGGGCACAAAAACCAATGTCAGAAACAAGTTCAATGCAAAATGAGGATGTCACATCCTTGATATCCTTTACGATATCAAGAATCATTTTTAAGTTAAAAATTGTTGCTAATAAAATAATGAATGCTACTAGATTAAAGAAGATGAGCTCATAATATGCTGGACCACTGTATCTCCAGATCCTAAAGATTTGTAATCCTGACCAAAAAAACCAAACAGTATTAGTGAGGAAGAGGATTTTTCAAGTGTCATTTAACTTGTAATTTGACATGTAGTTCACTTATGAGAAGTATTAAATGTATTGCTCCTCCAAGGCTTAAATATAAAATCTTTACTTCTAGATATATGACAAATTAATATAAAATGTAATTAAATAACTTGGGGAACTCAATTTACAATTTATTAGTTTTGCTGATTTTTGTAAAGTCCTCTGCTTTCAGACATCTCTGTGCTTACAGCATCCAACATTTGCTATGTCTTTGTGTCTCAGAAACATTAAATCCTGGTATTTTTCTACTTGTACAGAGCTATCTGAAGACAACTAGCTGGTACCAATTTCTTTTAACTTCTGCTTGGGAACTGTGGTATGAAGGAGGCAAACTTTTTCACAAGCAAAATATAATGATCAAGCAATAATTGCTGCTTCTTAAGAAATAAGAAAACCTAAAGACTCAGGAGGAACTCACAAGACAGAATATGAAGAATGAGATATGAGAAGAAGAGTGTCAAGGACTCAGGTTGCCAGCAACAGAGAGAAACAGAGAGTTTACATGATTTAGAAGGGTAGGCAGCCATAACTCCTAAAGAACAGGAAAGTGTGTCAAGGAACGGTGTTTTTCTACTTTGTTTGGAATGTACACTTTTTATTACCTAGATTGAAAGTCATCACTTTCGGAAGACTGTAAAGTATGTATCTCTGCTTTTACTGTCTGTGAAGAGGTGACTTGCAAGGCATGGCTTTCAAAATCAGACTGTAGACATGGATTAGCAAAGATGTTGCAGAAGCCAGCATGCGCAGAGTTAGATACCTGTAATACTCTTGTCATCTCAGAAGATGGTGCCAAGCAGAGAGGTTAATGTGGATGGAGGTAATAGCCAACTTCTGTGTGACTGCAGAGGATCAAGGACAGAGTATTCCAAACAGGGACAATAAAAGAGCTAATCTTGCAATGCCCCTTAAATGAATTTTCTTTACTCTCTCAGAACACACCTGCTTTAAATACTGAGATTACAAATGTACTTACATCCTGCCAAAAATGAATTAATAAGTATTTATGTTTATGGAAGTACAGTTCTATTCACATGGAGTAATTGTGTTACAAGACTTACCTTGTTAGACGCAGGACAGACAACCATCACAGGCTCTTAGGTTCTTTGCTAGAAACAATATGTTTTTAAATCTGTGAATAAGTCTCTCTAATATATCTTAAAAGTAATTATCAGGAGATTGTGATTTGGGGTTCCAATTTTTTTCTTTCATACCATGCAGCAGCAGTTCCTTACTGACTGAAGCTGAGATTGGGCCCTTATATTTTTTTATACCTTGTTTGACAAGAAAAGACTTTCAATTTTCAAACTCTCATATTGTTTTGATTTTTTAATTTGTTTAAACATTTTTCCTCTTTTCCAATAGAAATTTAAACACAATTCTGTCCTGAACCAAAAGAGGAATGGAACCTGAGATCACCTTTTCTTATAAACTGGAATGTAAGGACACTTTAAAAGGATAATGGGACATTCCTGAAATATTGCTGTAGTTATTTTCTTAGAAAGAATATCTGAAACAGTAATTTGCTTTCCATATTGAATGAATGAATTATTTCCATGACAAGAGCATAATACATGTCCTAAGTCTTCGTACCTTGTGTCAGCTTGATAGAAAAATGGGAAAATGTGTATAGCTCTTCATTTCAAAATACAGGTGCATTAGGCATCTTTTCTTGTACTATTTTCTGGAGAAAAAAAAAAAGAAAAAAAAGAAAAATCTAGGAGCTACTTCAGAGCTTGAGTTATGCTCTCCTTTATTCTTCTTTCTCTGTTTCTTTATTCTTTTAGCAGGGAAAGTGCTCAAAATTGCTTTTGGAAAGATTGTCTTTATAGTTTCTCTTCACTTGTACAGTCATTTTTCTGAAACCTAGGGAACTGGTGTAATTCTCATTAGAGCCAGCTGGAAGATTTCCACTGACTTCACTAAGCACTGGATGGGCCTTTCTGTTTTCCAGATGAAAGCAGGCACCCTTGCCCAGATGTGCGACATCCATTGCTTTTGGCCACAATACATACTGCCTCAACCACCACTGTATCCTCCAAACACTTAGTGTTCCTATCAGTATGACTTGATAGCCACACTGTGTAGCTAATTCACCACTTCAATAAACAGTTTTCAAAATAGAATTAAAACATCCTTTTTGAAAGAACCATGTTTCCCTGTGGAAATGGTCTTTTTCCTTTCTACCCTGCTTCCCCCGGCCTCATCTTTCTCAAAGAAAAAAAAGTACAGTTCTCCTGGAAACTCATTAGAGGGACAGCCACTACAAGATGTTTCTACCTATAAAAAATGAAAAGAAAAAAAAAAAAAACAACACCAAAGCAAAAACCCAAAAATGTTTTCAGAGCTCGTTAAGCACTAACAAGTTTTTTCACTTGTCTTAGATGGCAGGCCTATTGCTGCAGGAGTCCATTCATTAAAGCTGTTTTACTCCTGTTACTTTTATGCCTCTGGGTCAGAAGAGCTGATATCCTGCACTATGCACTGAGAGGTATTCCATGTGAAAGTAACCGTCACAGCAAGAGCTTGGTGAACAGAATCAAATTACTCACAAATCTGACTTTTTCCATGGTTTCTTGGAAAGTAAGATATTGGGCACATTGCTGTAGAGTGCTTTCCACTGTTAACTTTTGTATTCTTCATCTCCAGGAAGAAGATAAATATTGCACACCTGCCAAGATGTGGCTGCAACTGCGGAGACTGAAGGTCTTCTCCCATTTTACAAAGTGAGGATTACAACTGGAGGTTGTAATCAGTGATAGGGTTGTGATGGCTCTAAAGCAACAATCATGTAATATATAAAAGAGAAATTATGTAGGTGTTTAAAAAAAAATCACCTGGCCTTTAAAAGACTGCACTCAAGGGGTTGGGATTTTATATTACATGTCAACCCTTGAAAAGGCATAGACAATGAAAATGTAATGTTAGTTAATAATACTTTAGCTTTCTTTTCCGGGCTCTGATGTTGTCTAGTAATGTATCCCACATTATCCACTGGATTACAATACATACTTAAGTTATAGCTGCAAGGCTAAAGAATTTGATAGTAGAAATACCTCATTATTTTTCCTTTAAATAGCTGTGAGACAAGTTATTTGCTGGAATAACTCCAGTGAGCTAGCAGACTTATGCCAGCAAAGGATTTGGCTTTATTATTCTGTGCAACTCCTGCCATAACTGACAAAACAAAGTAATCTGGGATTTGATCACATCTGGAAGTAGATGCAGGAATTCTGTTGGCTTAAGGCTGGTAGGTGTTCAGAAGATAAAAAATAGAGAATGGTGTCACAGATTAAGTAAAACAAACCATTTTACCTAATAAAATTAATCCACCCCTTTCCAGTACTTTATTACTCCCACAAACTGAAAAGTTTCAAATTCAAATGACACTACTATTCAGTAAATAAGTAATAAGGAAAATATATATATCTTGTAAGGACAATTACTGGACTCTTGGTGGTCCAGTACCTAAACAACTGAAAACAAATGAAAAAATACAGGTTGTTGAACAATTTGATGCATCAGGATGATACCAACAGCAAAAATGTGAATGGAAGCTCCCTGTTGTAAAAAATTAGAAATGAAGTTCAATGTAAGTAATAATGAAAGATTAGATTTCTTTCAAAACTTCAAGAAACCTGGTCTGATAAACTTCCATTGCCCACAGTTTCATCTTTTAAAGGAAATTCAAGAGGCTAAGAAAATGTCCTAACACCTTTTACTCTTTTTCCTTTCTTGCTTTTACAGCATAATCTTTCCAAAAGATGTCACAAATAAAAAAAATTCAAAATTATCCTAAGCCATTTTATAATCTTTCCAATGCAAAGAAATTTAATATCTGAAATTTAAATACATACACATGTCTCACAATGCAGGAAAATATCTGGTACATCATAGACATCAGGATGACATCTACTCTCTCATTTCTTAAACACATCTTTTTAAATTCAGTAACAGAAGGGAGATTATGGACACATAGATTTGAGTTTGGCTACAGCTGTAGTGAAATAACCTTAAAGTATAGTTTGGAATAATGAAATTCTTACAAAATTAAGATTAATCTAGATCCTTTAATAGTTCTGATGACATTTAAGTGATTTTTTTTGTGTTAATATCTTTTACATAATCTGTTTTTTGTGATATTATTATCTCTCTCTACCTGATTCCTTCCAATGGATGTGCTGAAATAGAATGTGAAGTACCCTTCTCAGAGTGACTCTGACAAAGATGAAACCATGAAAAACTTGAAATCCCTTTTTAAAAATACCCTTGTGCTTCTGAGAAACTGGCATTTTGTGCTACTGTTTCTTTTGATTTCTGGAAGGAAAAGGAAGATGACTCAAGTAGTACAGATGGTCCAGTTTTAGTGTGTTTCTGGCTGTCAAAAATTTCTTTGGTCAGAGTCTGAGTTTTACAACTGCTTTTAAATCAGCATTCATTTTACCTACCGAGAACCACCTTGGATAGATTTGCCGAACACTACGGAGCCACATTCATATTGATAACTGTTTTAGTAAGCTATAATTACGCGATTACACGGTGTACTATATTGAGGTGAAAATGTTTAATTTTTTTTTTTTTTGTGGCTTTAATAAGCTGAAGAGACTCATAAAGTATCAAGCAAGTAAGCCAGAGTTGCTGCAGTCAAAGGTACCGCATGGTGATAAGTTGAGGGGAAGACACCCGTCTTTTAGGAAGCTGAAAGCTGTCAGAAGTCATTATCCCAGACAGGATAGAGGGGATGTGGAATATGAAGGAATATGGAACAAAACCAATTAGGCTTGAAGTACCTCTGCAGAGGTCCTGGCCATTTTTAAAAATATTCTTCTTTGAAGATGAGGAAAAATAAGCCAGTTTTAGAATCAGCTGGTTTTGTTTTGGTTTGCTTTGTTTTTTTTTTCCATTTCCAGACATGGGATATGACATGAATAACCTATTATATCTCTTAGCTGTCTTGTGGGTTAATCAGGAACACTCTGGAGAAAATCTGCTACCTGGACTGCTTCAAGGCCAGAGATTCCAGTTTTCAAATTTCAGAATTTTTTAATTTGGACCCTAAAAATTCCTGAAAGAGAAATTCTGAAACTTTTATCATGTTTGATTACAAGCAAATCCCGGTCACTGTACTCTAGGAGATGTTTTCCATAGGTAATCACAAACTAACAATTGCTTTCTAAGTCATTTTATTTTCTTTAAGTATTTATTAAAATTTTAGAACTAAATTGAATACCATTTTCTTCTTACTTACAATTTTTGAATATTGTGAATTAGCTTTTTCTGCTCCTAACATTCTCCATTAATAAAAAAAAGCAAATTCCAATATTTCCAATATCAAAGTGTAATTGCAGTTTCAGTAGAATTCTTCTTTTCAAACAAATCCCTACATAGATAAAATGAAGGCTATAAGCAACTAGTTTAAGTCACTTTGTAATATCTTAAAATTTTTACTAGCTCTCAGTTTAGATTGTGAAATTTACCTTTATCTAATTTAGATTTTCCTTCAATGGTAAATTACTGATCAAGTTTCTCAATTACTAAACACCGAATACATGTTGTAAAATGGCAGATAGAGTGTTTTCTCTACTGTAAATAGGTATAACTCTATCATGTCTCTATCTGTTTATGATTACCAGAGAAGACATTAATATTTAAAGTTCATTCCTACATGAATATTTTTCATTCACTTATTCATTTAGATGCTCAGAAAAACAGTGTATAAAGAATAGAAGAAAAAAGAAAAAAATCAAAAGAAAATCCAAGGCACTTAATATGTAATGTTTTAAAAAATGATGATGAACGTATATCATATTCATATTGGAGACTTTTTTACATGAATAAGATGGTTTTTCTACAGCACTGAAATGAACCTCAGGTCTGCATTCCACCTTGGTCCAGTAGCCAGGAGTTGAAGGCTGCTTTTATATAAAAAGATGATGCCAAAAAAAGAGAAACTGCATTCCAAAAATCAGGGCCTGACTTGGTAAAGGTCTTTGTGTTACAAAAGCTGAATCCTTCCTGTAGAAAAGGATCAGGCCTCTTCTGAGACAAGAGAGAGAAGTGAGAGGTAAGTAGATCTCAATGTGAAGGCCAGTGAAGCTCCTACCTTGGAATAGCTCAGACAATTCTTCACTCTTAAGAATGATGGAGATTTGTTTGCCATTGTTTTGTTTTTTCTTCTTTAAGTTCCTTTCCAAGTTTGTAATCAAGTTTTTAGTACTTTCCTTCATTAGAGTAAAACTTGTTTTCATTTCATGGACTATAGTCATGAAGGTGACTCCCAAAGTAATGAGAGCAAATACGTCACTACTCAGTGAGTTCATACTGAGGGACACTAATAAAAATAGGTCTAAGGATGTCTGCAATCCAACAGAATTTCAGGGTTTTTAGAAATTGTAGTATGTTTCCCACCAACCTGCAAGAGTAAATTTCAGTGATAGTAGCGTATGTGCCAGGACAAAGGAAGATCTCACTCTTGGCAACTATATGTAGTTTGCTATATATATATTGCTATACTACCCAAAAACTGGATGAAGAGTTGCAGATCTCAATACAGACATATTTCTTTGCACCCTTTCCAAAAAGTATTATCCAAAGAGATGGTAGCTTACCACTTGCTGCTGTAGAGTAATATGGCAACTGAAATAAATATGTAGCACACAGATTTCATAAACAGGAATTCTGAAATAGTGAGGACTGCATTTTTGTCACTTTAACTCAGTTACATATCTGAGGTGATTAAGCTGTAAGAATATTGTCCCTAGACAATTTATCTACTAAAATGAGGATTATGAATGGACACTTCAGTTTATCAAAGACCAGACTGATGGTAGCATTAGAACTTTTTTCACAGCACTCTACTGATTATTGGGAGATTGGACTGCCATTTCAGGCATGTTGATTAGGCAGAATGAATCCACTCCATGTTCTTTGGAAAGTACGAAAGATAAGAAGATCTTAGCAAAGCAAACAATTGCATGCGCTTGTTTGTCTCAATTTCCTCACAGGGTTTGTGCTACCTTCAGTCTTATATGGGAGCTTTCTGGAACTCCTTGATCCTTTCTGATCTTCTTCCTCCCTCCCTTAAGCACATGACTCCATAAACACAGAATAATTTCTCAGACTTGTAGTCTGGTTTTTACATGTACATGTTTCCCATCTTCCTCTCTGAAATGACTGACGGAAGTAATTCCTGACAATTCCCCTCCACTTTGAGTATCCCTTCAAATTAAATTGTCAAAATACTCCCTAATTTATCTGTGATATTATCTGATATCTATTACGTGTTTATCTATTTATTGAATTGGTAGACCAATTTTGCTGGTCTACCATCTACTTGGTCAAGGACAGCTTCCAGTAGAAAGATCATCAAATACCAACGAATTATCCATCAGTCTTGGGGTTCAAAATTATGAGAGTTATGCTCCAAGATAAAAGATAACAGAGGATGCAGACCATTCTCATTAGTAAAGCTAAATTCACAGACTGTTGAACTAAATGTTCATAATCTCCAGCTGGAATTATATATTGTGCAGATTGTCTTTGTCATCGTGTTTCACAAAGACTTGTTGCCATGACCATTTTAGGATTAATTTTAGAGTGTGAAGAAGTCAGCTCTGAGATAAAAATGTTAATGTCATATACTCATTTTTCAATGAACTGAAAAGTAGGCTCACTAATCTAAAAGGTGATCCAAAATCAAGACGAGTTACCCCAGTACATGAGTGAGCTGACTTCTGACACCTTGAACTAGCACTTTGTCAAAATTATGATATTCTGCTCGAGTATTTGAGTATTTCTTTTGTGCTTTGGAGCAGGTCATGTTCCCATGCACTGTAGGTATTTGAAAAGAAAGAATTCCCTTTTGCACTGAAGACAGAGTTTTTGGTAAATAATGAAAGCTATGAACTCTACAATAAAACGTATCAATGTATTTCAGAATGGTGATTTAATTTTTAAAATATCATGAAGTTCTGTTTTCATGTGCAGACACAATAATCCTCTGCCAGCAACAAAAGTAGAACATTTTTGTTGATGCAAACTTGGCTACTGCTACGCAATGCAATAAAATTAATTATCTGTTAACAGCAGTTTTCCATGAGACTGAAGCTGAATCATCCCACTGACTTTACTGAGAAAAAAAATCATATTCTATGACCCAGTTCCTACTGGAAAAAGTAGATTCCAGTAGGAATTACCCAAGTTAGAGCTGTTACAATCTAACGATTATACCTCCTGAGTCTTGTTTTCGCTGCACTGTAAACTATAGAGTTGATGGCAAAATTACTGATAACTCTGCTCTCAAAATGTGGATAGAAAACAGTTTGAACTGGGATCTTTGCTAAGTTTTGGCATGGTTCTCAACTTCAGAGAAAAAAAGGAGCAACAGATACCATATAAAAGCACTCTTGTATAGTACAGTTTCCACTCATTATCATGGGTCTCAGTTGTAATTTTAACTGTGACAGACTCAAACAATTTTTATTTGAATTAAGATAAAGCATCCTAATAAATAAAGGAAAAGATGCCAGTGTACTACGGGCTTTCCTGGCAAAGTATTTGCTTATTAAATTCCATATATTTGTCCTTGCAGTTACTGAAAAATCCTTTGTTTGTAAGATCATATGACACTAAAAGGGATTTCTATATCCCTTCCCAAAATGCACCAGGATTTTGAGCGTTATCGGAAATCACAACTCTATTCTAACTTCACTTCAAAATTCTGATTGACAATGTTTTGGATAGTTAATTTTTTTTTTTTTTTTTAAAAGAAGAAAAATGAAAGCCTTACACTTGACTGAATATTTTTCGCTTCTTATAAAATTTTGCTTTTTAACATGCTACTTTACAATCATGTAGCTCATATTTGGGATGCAATTACCTGTGTACACTTATTTATCATTTTGTTTATTTTCCATTTTTTTTGAAAATAAGAATTTTGTGGTTATCTTCCTGAAGCCCTTGACATACAATCTTTAATAACTTAAGTATTTAAGTTACAAGGACAAATAAGCAAAATAACTGCATTTAAAAAAATGCATGTTGCTTCTTTTCCTCACAAATTTGCGTAATAACATTGTTTACAAGTAGACATGTCCTTTGTTTTAACCTCTAAGCATTTGACTTTACAGTAAGGCCTAACTGGAGATACACCTACAGCGTAAGTAGTGTACAGTACTTTATTCATATGGCATGCAGACATACAGTGCAAATCTGAGGCCAAGTGACCGCATGATGTCACATCTGTCAATAGTATCTGGAGTTGATGCTCTTCTAGTATATCTGCATCTGGATGGATGAAATGACAAGCTCATTTCTCCCAAAATAACAATTGTATTTTCCAATAAACTACCAGGACCTTAGCTGTTTATATCATATTTCCAATAACATTAATAAGGTTTCTGTATCATTTTTCTATTAATAATTATTATGATCACACTGCAGTAAAAACGTGATGTCATCTATATATGCTACTGCATTAGGCAGGTTTGACTGTTGGAAGGAAAAAGGAATAGCAGAAGCCATAAAATTGGTTTATCTTGCTGTATTGCTAGCCTACAGTCTCAAGTTCAGGAAGAAATGCAACAAGCTAATGTTCTCCAGAAAATGACCACTCAAAATGGTAAATTTCCTACTCACACTTTTGCAAAAGGAATGTAAAGAGTGCTCTGATTCTGCAGAGTTTTAGAATATATTTTTAAAGAAAGGTTAATAAAATCACAAAAGTGCAAATGAATGGATGTTTGGATCCCACCAATGGACAAGGCACAGTGGAAAAGCTTGATGAACTCTGTGAACATGAGAGAACATAGGTTGCTATCTTTAATCCTCTAGCTCCATCTAAATATACCTTTGTGTCTTGACAAGGGCAAATGAACAAACCAGACTGCCCTTCCTAATCATGTTGTACACAGATTTAAACCATAGTTGTGGTGGTAAGGTAAAAACATGTTACCACTAAGGGTAGACTAGTAAGTCAGTCTTAAGACTCAAGACACAAACCTGTTCCAAACAGCCAGTGAGATCTCCCAGATTTTGTTCTCTCCCTTCTCTTCTTACAAAGAAGGGAGGTGTGATTCCACTGTGGTGGTGTCTCAGTTGTAGAAACCTGCAGTAGGTCTGAATTAGGTTAATTCACTTAGTCCTTGCTGGCAGATGTGTTTCATCTGGATAGACAGCTAAAACTCATGGGCTTTGTGAAAAATGTGGACAAAATAAACCGCCAAATAATTGATTGAAAAATTCATCAAGGGATATGATTCAGAAGAGATAGGCTGAAGGAGGGTCCTGATTGAATTTGCTTTGGCTCCTCCATTCATTCAGAATTCCTTAGAGGTGGCATTCCTGGTGATGAACGACACCTGTGTTAGGAGTAAAACAAGAAGACTGAATTATTGGTTATATGTTTTCAGTTCTCTGCATGGGGATTTGCATAATGTGGTTGCTTACTGGCAGCCCCAGTAATGTACAAAGAGATTATCAATCTGTAGTCAAATTTATGTGTAATGTGTTTTGTCCTTATACTTGTCCAATATTTTTACAAAAAAGAACTTTTATAATTATAACAGTGGACAGAACAGGATCATGATAGCTGGCTGGTTGCACTCCCATTGAATTGGCTAGAAAAGCCAAGACACATCTACTGTATTAGCAGTGTGATAGGGCACTAGTGTCAGGAACAGGAAAAAAATTTCAAAGTCATTATTTAAATTTAAGTAAGTAAAATGAAACAAAAATAAATGAGAAGGATTCTCACAGATGCTGTTTTTCCTGCTTCTTTGAGTAGTTAACTAAACAGAGTGGTGACACGGGAAGATGTCTAGTTTCGCAGGATATTTGACTGAGGAACATGGAACGCTGCCTCTGTGCAGGGTTCAACCACTCAGGACTAGTTGTACAATCAAGGCTTAACTCCTTTGCTCAGCACATCACCACTTGACAAAAAAAAACCTGATGAAAGGAAGACTCTCTTGAAACTTTCTGCAAAGTTTTCCCCTCCAAATTGCTTCCCTCCCAATTTGTGTTCTTCAACTTTGAGATTTCACACAGTCTCAGAAATGTTACTTAGAACAGAGATGACCCAGTACCACCTCCTGCTATCATCAGCATTTAATCAGATCAGCCACAGCATTTTCTAGTTAAGTTTTGAAAATATCAAAGGATGGAAAATCCACAACTTCGGAATTTTTTGTGGAATTGGTTGTTAACCAACCAAAAAGTTGGTTACCCACAATTTTTTGGCGTAAGCAGTTCCAGGGCTACTTCACCGTCCTTGTGAAAAAGCCTGTCCTAATATAGAATTTCAGGAGTATCATCTTTCTGGACTTTGTAATATTGACATATGAATAATTTCTAGTAAGCAATCAACTGAACAAAAGCCCTCCAGGAGAACTTACGGCAAAGCTAGAAAATTAGAGAGCTCTGATCCTACTCTTCCCACTCACCAGACTTATAAAATCGTACTTACATGGCACTTCATAATTATTACCATGGAGCAAATTCTGATTCTTTTATTCAACAAGATGCTTATTATCCAGTAACGAATGCAATAAACTCTGGTTTGCTGTGAAGCAAATTCAAATTTACCGGGAAGTAAATTGCTCGGCCATGTGAATAAAAGTCTGAAAGGCACCCTGTGGATAATATAAATAGTATCAACCTTCTGTCTTTGCTTCTTTCTATGTGTTCTTTGATGATGGTCTCTCTAATAAAGCTTCTTCTCAAAAATTTGTTTTATCCCTTCTACAAGGAATTTCACACATCATGAACTAGGGAATGCCAAGCTAAAGTATGCAGCATTTCCGAATAAAGTGTTGAAAACCCAAGTTTAAAAAAATCTAATGGGAAAAGTTTTTGCAAGAAATATTTTGACAAGTTCCTTTAATTAACCTCCTCTTAGGGCATTAAAGCAAAAGCTTTCTGTTTGAAGCATTTTTTTTTTTAAATAACAAAAGGAAAAGCTGTCTGTGAGCTTGACTTCCACTTCAACTAAAACCAATGATTGCCACTATTGGACTTGAATGAAATGGATGTGCCCTTTAACCTGCTCTGATAAAATGTGTCTGCACCCACAAGCACTCAAGATCGTAATGCTGTTAGCCATGCACAAACTTCCAATATCTGTCTCTTACTCATTGTGAACTATAGCAAGGTTTATTCAAAGAGATACTTATGCATGAATAATGTATAGCTTTCAGCTTAGAAGCACTACAGGTTTAAGTGTTTCCCTTCGACTTGTGCACTGCATGAGTCATACAAGAAAGCCACCAATGCTTCATCACTGAAAATTTACTGGAGTTTAACTCTTGACCTTAATTTGTGCACAATCAAGAGGATTTCTAAAATCATAGATGTGTCTTTGAGCTCTATTTATGCCAGTAAAGATGCTCTACTTCTGGTTGCTCATTACTCTTCTGTAACTGCCAGTGGAAAATACCATGTGAGTGAGCCCTAATCTGCTTCAGAAGATTGATCAGGGTTAAATCAAGCCTCCTTTATTGGTGGGTTAAATTATTTAATCAAATTTTACCTGGTAGGATTCAAAGGAGCTTGCATAGATTTTTCCATTGACAGAAGGTACAGGAACTGAAAAGACAAAGGATGGTCACAAATCAGAATAATTATTTAAAAGGTGGGTATTTGGCTTTGACTAAAGAAGCCAAAGATTTTAGAAAGAAGCCACTGAGTAAACAGGGAGAAGCTCTGACCTGGACTAAGACTGGAACAATTCATTATTTATCTTTCGCTCCAAAAAAGCCAAGTCTTCTTTCCCTACCCTTCCCCCTCGGAGACATTCCAAGCTAAACCTGTACAACTCCATGCCACATAATGCTCTATCTGAGCCTACAAAGGTATTTCCTATTACAACTTTTGAACCCCAAAACAGCCTAGAAAATATATAGATAAAATAACCAACTATATGTCTAAAAATAAAAAAGCATGAAGTATCACATCAGTCTCATGCTGCCAAATTATACTCTGAAAATCTCATAAAATGCCACAATAGACCAGCTATTTTTAAAAGATATTTAAGCACTTAACATCTATTAATTTTATGCTAACACACATTTCCTGATGTCCCCAAGTACTTTTAAAAAACATCTTTTGTGTTCCTAATGGGTAAACATTTTTTAAACTGGTTCCCAGACTCGTGGAGGGCCCATGTGCGTATGTGTGTGTGCGTGCGCATACGCATAAGAGAGAGGAATAAGGAGACACACGCATAGTTTTCCAGCATAGCAAAACAAGCATAACAACACGGCAAAGTCTTTAACAACAGGCAGGGGAGTATGAACAGGGATACAATTAGTTTTACTTTCTTGCAGGACAACTCGATACTCAAAATTTTAAGATTGTACTACAATCCAAAGTACAGTTTGTCAGAGACTTCAAGGATCATCAGTGAGATTGCCATGTTCTTGTATCCAAATTCTTCTGTTTTCCTCTAAAATGTTGGTTTATAACTGTATGCCTTTTTTTTTTTCCCTGTCAAATAAGCCTATGGGATCAAAATTGGCCTCAAATTAATGTCTCCTTAACCACCAACTATACTGTCAAGCAGATTGGGTGACACAGCTAATGGTTCTTTAGTAGATAGTTCTTCCATAATCCTAGCTACTGTATGTTTCATTGTTATATTTTTTTCCAAATTCAGGCAGACCTTAAAGAAGCAGAATAAAAGACACACACGCTCGCACATACACATATCCCTTGTATTCTGATTTGCCAGAAGAAGTGGATTGGCCCAAGTTCAAGAGCCATTCTTGAAGCAGAACCTCTTTTAATCACATTTCATACAGCTGAAGAGCCAATCCAAGCATGTAAGTGAATGCTACCAGAGGTTTTTAATCCAGATAAAACCCCTTCTGTAAAAGAACTGAAAAACCTGCTGCAATACAAAGGGAAATGTACACCTCTGAAGTAGAAGCTACTCTCACCAGAAGTCAGAATTTTCACTTTCATTCAGGCCCACATCCACTACTAAAAATGATCCCATACTTCTGATGCTGTCAAGGAGGCTTTGAGATCTAAGAATCAGTACCACTGGAGACTAAGTACCTACAACCACCTGACCTGGTGAACGATCCTGAACTGCTTCATTCCTGTGTCTCTAGACTGAGACCACTGAAGTGAGAACCAGGAGGCAGAACAGGGAGGTTCAAATTTTCCCAGCTACTAGGAACTTACCTCCCAGAAAAATCAATGTTTTATAAATGTCAGCTTCTTGCTCCTTATCTCTTCAATAGCCAGTAGCTAGCTATTGAAATACATGGACTTCTAGTTGTCTTGTCAATGTACAGAGAGAACAAATTTTTTTTTACATNAGTGGTCATGACAGATTAGATTCACAGCTTCCATACACTGATGCTAGGAAAAATAAAGCGATGAAAATTCAGTCCTTGGTGAAAAAGATGCTAGTTGATGCTTCCTGAAAAAAGGTTTCTGCAAGTAAGCTCTGCAGACCAGCCACAAGGAAATGGGAATCGTATCAAGGACTTGAAAAGTTTTTGGAAAGTACATGTTTTTTGATAGGAATTCACAGTGTATTCCCAGAAGCCTCTGAACCAGTCTCTCTCTGCACTCTAAAAACAAAATACATCTTCAAACCAGGCTTAGATCTCACACCTTCATAACTTTTTTTCCATACTGTAGTTGTATCTTCACACATAAAAGTCAGCAAGAACAATCTTTCCATACTATGGGCCAACTATACCTAGAGAAGAATGTTCTTGCTGTATTCACAAGGTTACAACAATAACCATAAAGTGATCTTTGATCTAGATGAAGATTGTATTGACATGGATGAAAGATGAATAATAGCAAGAAGAAAGAGAAAACAGTGAAGTTCAGATCATGACTTGTTTTTGCAAATGGATATCTAGAAGAATAGTACCTTAACAGAATTGATATACAAGTGAAGTTTTAGGAAAAACAGATAAATGGCAGCAAATATACTTACAGAGAAAGCTGGGAAAGGTTGGTTAAAAAAAATGAAAGAAGGAACAGACAGCTAGAGCAAGTAGATCAGGTAAAAAATATTTTTATGGACAGAAGAGGAAAGACTGGGACAGCGTCATAGGCAGTGTGTTAAAACAGGATGTGAATTAGGAAAGACTGCAGGGTAAGAAGTAAAGAGAAGAATAAAAGGCAAGAAATAGTTAAATATATATTACACAGACAGCTAACCTTCAGAAGTCTGGAAGGCAGGGGGAATATCCTGAGCCACTCCTGAGCTGGTAAAATTTGGAATTACAAAGTAAAAAGGAACTACTGTTTTGCCTGACTTGTTCACTTACAGAGGCCACCACACAGTTTTCAACTGTGTCTTTAAGCCAGATTAGTGATTCTAACTATGCACTTTCTAGTCTTTCACACTTTCTCTGTGTTTCCTCCTCCAAAATGTGTCTATAAGTCTCCTCTCTGTGCTGTGCTGCAGAGGCCATAGGGCAACAACAAATGGAGAGGTAGGAGTTTAAATTAGATGCAGAAGGTGAAAGGAAGCCAATAGAGAGATTTGAAGAGGAGCCATCCTATAAATGTGTGGCAACACTTGTCTGTTTTAAAAGTCAGCCTCCTGCTGTTCACATTTGTATTTAATTTGCAAACAGTAGGCAGAAATTTGGAACTTGTAGACTTTCAGTTCCTCCTGATGCACTGCATGTTTTAGCTGGGAAAACACTTATCCAGACTGACAGTGTCTTCCTTAGCTGAAGGTCAAAAAAAGGATGCTGAAGGAGATTACAATGAGACACATGGGTGCTTTAGCTTACAGACAGCCTCCAAGTGTTAAGCTCCGACTAGTGTTTCAGGAGCTATTTTTAATGTGACTAGACTGACTTTATCACTTAAAAACTCGATAGCATGGCATTTAGCTTGTACTCAAGTACCATTTTGCACATTTCCATAAATGCTCAGAACCTCAGTTATTTTATTATATTTTAGACAATATTTTTCACATAAATTTTATTTCAATTTTTTTTCTATTTGTTTCTTTTTTTTCAGCACAGTCAAAAAAAGTCACCTTCCATCCTCAGTTTTCGCTTGCAGTTGTGTAAACTTTCCTCTTTCCCTAAACCCCATACAGTACTCCAAAACCATAGGTTTTTTTCTCCTCCTGCACTGCTATCCACTTCCAGCAAGCTTCCAGTGCTGGTGAAAGGAAAGATAGAATCTGCGTGAAAGTGCACCTCTTACTAGCTATCTGTCATAGAATCATAGAATCTTCATGGTTGGAAAGGACCTTTGAGATCAAGTTCAACCACACACGTACAAAAAAACCCCCTACAATCTCTGTCACTAGAGCATGCCCTGAAGTGACAAATCTACACGTTTCTTAAATACCTCTAGGGATGGTGACTCAACCACCTCCCTGGGCAGGCTGTGCCAGTGCCTAACCACTCTCTCAGTAAAGTAATTCTTCCTAATATCTCATCTAAACCTCCCCTGCCGCAGCTTCAGCCCATTTCCTCTGGTCCTGTCATTATTCACCTGGGAGAAGAGGCCAACACCCACCTCTCTACAACCTCCTTTCAGGTAGTTGTAGAGGGCAATGAGGTCTCTCCTCAGCCTCCTCTTCTCCAAACTAAACCTGCCCAGTTCCCTCAGCCTCTCCTCATATGGCTTGGTCTCCAGACCCCTCACCAGCTTTGTAGCTCTCCTCTGGACCGGCTCCAGCACTTCAATGTCCCTCTTGTACAGAAGGACATTGAACTGGTTGCAAGCCAGTTCCAGAGTCTTCTCCCTCAGAAGCTCTCCTAATGCCATGAATCACGTAGATGATCAGTCTAAAGCACAAAATCCAGCTCAGGAAGTCCCTATACCTTGGTTGCTGGAAGCTAGGAGGGCAAAGTAGGAGAGGCATACTGCCTGTGCCCAATTCCTATGTTACTCCCTTAGGATCCACTACTATGACCTACAGACAAGAAACCATAGGCCTATGGTCTGCCCTGCTATATATGTTCTAACGTATGTCATAATTTGCCACTTCTTTAGCCTAGAGAGTCTAGACAAAAGTCTAGACAAAAGTCTAGACAGGATCTACTTTTGTAATAGAAAGAATAAAAAATAATAAAAAGAATAAGGACAGAAACAGGACAGAAAAAAGGAATCTAAAAATAACAGCCTTCTAGACCTTTTCTGCACTTAGTACAAAAAAAACCCCAACAAATAAAAACTCAAACCAACAAATCAAATCAAAACCAAACAAAATCCTTAGTTATTTTTTCTTTTCATTTTAGACAAAATTTAGCAAGAAGCACACATCAAGACAACTACAGTGCCTTCTAACCAGAGATATAACTGTAGTTCTATAGCAAGTTTGTGTGTTGTACTCACAGCCCTGCTAGAAAGCCAGAGCAAGAGGAGTCTGGAGTGTATAATATTTATTAACCCTTCCAAAAATGTTTTTCTTTTGGACTGAGATTAGGCATTATAAATTTTGCCCCAAAGCAACTGCTTTACACTGTTATAAACTTGGGGGGGGGGAGGGGGCAGGGCGAGGGGAGAGGGGCAGAGCGGAAAGGACTAGAACAGCTCTGGCAGTTTTACTCACAGAGCTGCAATAACTCTGCTGCTCTGTCTCATTCTTCACTACGAAAGCGGTTGAAAAGATTTAGTGGTTGAAACACAAATTACATTAATTCTTAACAATGCATTTAAGTACTCTGTTAGCAGTCTCAGCTATCAGAAGTATATATGATATATACATCCCAAAGCTTTTCTAATAGAACGTTTCAGAGAGCTGGAAGTTGCGGTGCAGACTCCAGCTCGGATATTCCTGTGTCATGACACAGGCAAAGCCAGGACTTCCCAGTTCATCAGAAAGCCAGACTCAATCAATTTTGAGTACAGCAGTGTCACCTAAACACTTCAGGATATTGGTCAACTAATTTTCACCAGATTCCCCTATCTGCACTGAAGGGCAGACCCCAGGAAACACAGAAGACATATGGCCTTGCTTGTACAGTGGTGTATGGGTATATGGATGGAAAAAAAACAAGCCATAGTCAAGGAGGCACAAACTGCATCTGTAAAACAGGACATGATTTGGCACTAAGCAGTCAGGTGCAAGCGATAACTAATTTAACATGCTTTAGAAGAGCTTCATTGGCTAAGGGACAGACGTTGTGCCCACTTTCCTTTCCCAACATTGAAATGTGGCATCACCTAAACACAAGCTTAAACCCTTCACAAATGAGTCTTCCAGGTTCCACCATATGAAGATATTTATTTTCTTCAACATCTCCCTGTCCTCTCATCTTACACCTGGCAATGAGATAAATGAGACTTGTGCAAACCTCACTTCTAATACCTGCCTCTATATACACTTGGACTAAGCAACTGTGATCAAGTGTTGGTATTTTAAAAAAATTATAAGCAGAATCTGAACTTCAATAATAAACAGTGCTCTGAGGAGAAAGAAAAGATCACTATGAAATGTCTTTCCTCTTGTGCTTCTCATTTGACACTGATAAGAGATTAAGCAGAAGTGAAGCCTTAATTAACTAATGAATTAGTATATATACCTGGAACTGGCAATTGGAAACATAGTAGAAAAAGTGTATTTCAGCATAAAGCTTAGCTTAAGAATTTTTCTAAAGGAAATTATGTTTTGTTAACTTAGAATTAGGCAATAAATTTACAGAAGAATAGCGAAACCTGCAAGCAAAGCTTGTTTTTAAGGGGCAGACAGGGGAAGAGACATGTTTTGTACAGAAAGAAAAAATTTCAAACTAGGAGAACCACAGTCTATTGTAATGTATTGTCCTGGGTAGCACATATCCCATTTGATTTGAAATAACTGTATAATATCAATCCCTGTATCATATATTGCTCTCTACATTCATAGATCTCAAAGTAAGCTATAGAAGACAAATATTCAAATTTCATAGGTGACAAGTGCTCATGGTTCTGTAATTTGCTCAGCATTTGTAAATTGTTGGCAAATCCAGGAATAGGATTGTGTTCTTAAACCCAAACCAGTGTCCCATATACTAGAATATTCTGCTTGTCCCTGGACTTTGTATACAAAAGGAACTCCTTAAATGCCTGTATCTTATTCTTTTTGTTGTTATTGCATCTTCAGCATTGTAGTATCTGAGCACATTTACATTATTTAGAAATATAGCAATCCTCCAGAAGATAGGTTTGAGACAATAATCCCATTTGTAGCCTTGGACACAGATTAGTTACTTATCAAAGCACCCAGTGTGGGAAATCAAAGACAAAGGTGAAACAAACATTTTTTTGCACTTCTTACAAGTTACTTCTTTACCAGCAAACAGCTGCTTCCTGAGCTATGCCTTTTTGTTTCTGAGATTCTTATTTTCTTAGTACTGAGCAAAGAGAGGTAAAAGTACCTGGAACAGGAATGGACCAGGATTAAAAGCATATTGAAAATTATGATGCTGTTATAGGTGCGTATAGATTAAACAACAGCATGATCATCACAATACGTCCTAGATAATTTCATCTTGAGCATTTCAGAGCTCTGAGCCTTAAACTCTTCACCTAAAGAAATTATGTAAAGCACATTACAGTATCAGTGGTGCAGGCCCTACATCAAGGTGTTAAAATAGCTCAGAAATACAGAGAGCACACTTATCAACTTGTGTATATCTTTACCTTTATGGTCTTACCTATAGTATTTTAGACATATTAGAACGAATAACAAATTTGAGTAATCTTCAACAAAGTCATGCAATTGTCACAACAAGCCAAAACAACAAGTAAAAGAAACAAAACACAGGTATTAAGCTGAAAATATCAGTATTAATAAAACTGCTGTTGTGCTGATATACCCAAGCTGTGGGTCTAGTCATTTTGAAAAGATTTTGAATCATGACATCCATCAATATTAACTGCAAACTCAACATTGGAGTGCACTTGGCAGAGCTGGGAAGGAGCACACGCAAAGAAACAGCAAACTGAACACATACAGATGGTGTGGTAACACGTACCTACGTGGTCTGGTAACACGTACATTAGAGAAAGTTAAATACAAGAAATCCTTACAACTCTGTTCACAAATTTGAGAAGACCTGTTAAGCAGGATGATTCAGATATACTCAGCAAATAAACTCTGTGTTAATTATGTATATTTTTCCCATTATATTATAGGAACTTCAGAATGTATCAGGATTAATTTTTGGCTCTAAATATGGGCAAACTACTAAGGTTAATAGGTCTTGAGTATCTTCAAGAATTCATAGACATTAAACACTAAAAAATACCCACTTTTTAGTATTTGAAGAAGGCCTCCAAGCAGAAAATAAAATAAATTACCTAGTCACAGAAACAAGAAATTACCGGTTACAAATGTTTACACTGCTTTTATAAAATTTTCCAAGATTTTCAAATTATGAAGGAAATATCTTGCCTATTATGCAATATCACCACACTGTGGATTGAAATATGGAAAACAGTTAATTTTGCTAAAGGCTCTCTGTTCCCAGTCAGCATAGACTGCATTTTCTAAAACATATACCCCAAAGTGTCTCTACTTATGTTTTTATTAGTTTAACACAAAAAGTGGTAGTGGATATGTGACATGTCTGCACAAGTAGCTGCATTGGCCTCCATATATATGATTGTTTATCATCTATACAGTTTTCATAACCTTTTTCAGAGAAGAATATTGACCTTTTCTTAATAAGGTAAAAAAGGAATTTTGGAGTGTTAATTTCCACCAGGAAACTTAAAGACCTTTTTTTAACTTATTACACAATCTGAGATCTGAAATTTGAGTTCCAGAACTACCTATGAATTGTTCATGCAATAAGTAGAGATGGCTTTCATCAGCAGATCAAGGGCGTTTTAATTAATTTTTACATAATAGGCAGGTTTGATAGTGAATGTTGTAAAAACATTTAGGAATAAAGTTGGGCTTCTATTTGCCTCTAATAGACTTAAGTTTACTTACCTGCAACTCTTAAACTCAGTGGTTTTACTTTAACATAATTGTGGTGTAAAGCAAGGACACTTTTCTGGAGATCAGTGAGAGATATTTATAAGTTCATATTAACATCAAAATCATAGAATCATAGAATTGTTAGGGTTGGAAGGGACCTTAAAAATCATCTAGTTCCAACCCCCCTGCCATGGGCAAGGACACCTCCCACTAGATCAGGTTGCTCAGAGCCCCATCCAGCCTGGCCTTAAAAACTTCCAGGGATGGGGCTTCCACCACCTCTCTGGGCAACCTGTTCCAGTGTCTCACCACCCTCATGGTGAAGAACTTCTTCCGAATGTCCAATCTGAATGCTCCCATCTCTAGTTTTAACCCATTCCCTCTAGCCCTACCATTACCCGACATCCTAAAAGGTCCCTCACCAGCTTTCTTGTAGGCCCCCTTAAGATACTGGTAGGCCACTATAAGGTGCTAGTGCACACTGACGGCTCATGTTGAGCCTCTCATCCACCAGCACCCCCAAGTCCTTTTCTTCAGGGCTGCTCTCAAGCCAGTCACTGCCCAGCCTGTATCGGTGCTTGGGATTGCCCCGACCCAGATGGAGGACCCTGTACTTGGTCTTATTGGACTTCATGAGGTTGGCATGGGCCCACCTCTCCAGCCTGTCAAGGTTCCTGGATGGCACCTCTTCCCTCCAGCATGTCAGCTCTCCCCCATAGCTTGGTGTCATCGGCACATTTGCTGAGGGTGCATTCTATGCCACTGTCCATGTCACTGACAAAGATGTTAAACAAGACCGGTCCCAGTACTGATCCTTGAGGGACTCCACTTGTCATTGGCCTCCACTTGGACATGGACCCATTGACAGCCACTCTTTGGGTGCGGCCGTCAAGCCAGTTCTTTATCCACTGAATTGTCAGTCCATCAAAGCCATATTTTATCAGCTTGGAGACCAGGATGTCATGTGGGACAGTGTCAAAGGCTTTGCTCAGGTCCAGGTAAATGACGTCAGTTGCTCTCCCCTTGTCTATTGTGTTGTGTGATGTTGTGACCTTCTCGTAGATGGACACCAGGTTTGTCAGGCACAATTTGCCCTTGGTGAAGCTGTGTTGATTGTACCCAATCACCTCTTCATTATTCTTCTGCCTCAGCAGTGCCTCCAGGAGGATCTGCTCCATAATCTTACCACACAGAGGTGAGACTGACTGGCCTATAGGTCCCTGGTTCATCCTTCTTTCCCTTTTTGAAAATGGGGGTTACGTTTCCCCTTTTCCAGTCAGTGGGGACGTCACCAGACTGCCATGACTTTCGGAATATAAAAAATATTTTGAATATAAAAATCTTTCTTTCTTTAGAAATACACACCTAAAACTTCATATACATTCCAACTAACAACCTAATCCAAAGGGGTATTTCTGCTGTTGCACACTGGCTTTAAATCATCACAACTGCAACAGTTATAGTGGTATAAAATTGAACAATTTAATCTGAAAGATTAAGGTAATAAAGAAGTACTTTTTCCAGTCTTTTTAAAGATCCATTATCATAACAACGCAAAGCAAATGACAGGAAAACTTAAGGTAATGTGAATGTCAGATACATAGAAGATAGCCAGTTGGTAAAGAGACTTGTCACCTTCTCCAATTTCTGCTCTTTCTGTTTAGTATTTTCTTTCTCCTCTTTTCTTTTGTAGTAATTCAGATTTGATTATTGTGGTTGAGAGAAGTAATAGAAAAGGGATTTCCAGAGGGTTGGTAATCTGATGCCATCCAGTACAGGAAAGACCATTAGCAGACCTGATATTTTGTCCTTTTGTTATGAATGTTATGAGAGTTTGCCTCCAGTTTTGTTTGACTAGTGTTTGTAAAGCCTTGTCCCGTGAATGGAAATTGACATTTTGAGATTAAACAAAGTGTGGTTTTTTGAGTTTTAGTTAATGATCTACTTAAAGTCAGTGCAGAAATCAACAGGACTTAGAAACACTATAAAATGTTGGTATCATCTGATACTACCTTTCCCCAACGTCACAATCAGGGGATTGCTGCTAACATCCTGTCTGCAATTGCAGGAAAAATACCACGGAATTTTCAGTACATATCTCTATCTTAATCTCAGCAATATAAGCCTATATTTGTGTCTCTCTGCCCGTTTGTTTTATTAACAGAAGCCAAAATAAATATAAGTAAGTAAATACTTTGAATTTCTCAATAAATGGTTGAGTTTTCAGATGGAACAATCCTTCAGATGAACATTAAATGTAACAGTTAGCACCCTTTGGGGATTAGTTGTCCATCTGTTTTGTTGACTGAATCTTACCCTTTTTAAAGTCAAATGCAAAAGCTAGGAAGACTTCAACAGAGCTCAGATTTCCTCCAATATGTCTTTCTCTCTAAAGATTCAGTAGTAACTTTTTCATTAGTTATGATCAGAGATTAATACCCATAATTGGAAACCAAACATTTATCATATGTTTATGCTGGTTTTTTATTCATAGAATCATAGAATGGTTTGGTTTGGAAGGGACCTTAGAGATCATCTAGTTCCAGCCTCCCTACCATGGCCAGGGACACCTCCCACTAGACCAGGCTGCTCAAAGCCCCATCCAGCCTGGCCTTGAACACTTCCAGGGATGGGGCATCCACAACTTCCCTGGGCAACCTGTGCCAGTGCCTCACCACCCTCAGCGTAAAGAATTTCTTCCTAATACCTAATGTAAATCTCCCCTCTTTCAGATTAAAAGTTTTACCCCTCATCCTATCGCTACACTCCCTGATCAAGAGTCCCTCCCCATCTTTCCTGCAGGCCCCCTTTAGGTACTGAAAGGTCACTCTAAGGTCTCCCCAGAGCCTTCTCTTCTCCAGGCTGAACAACCCCAACTCTCTCAGCCTGTCCTCGTAGGGGAAGGGCTCCACCTCTCTGATCATCTTCATGACCCTCCTCTGGATCCACTTGAGCAGGCCTGTGTCTTTCTTTGTGGGTTTTTGGTTGGTTTTTTTTCTTTCCTGCAAGCTTATCCTTTGGAGGCAGCAATTAAGTTTATCATCTGTACTCTAAAGCCTCAGCCAGCCCTTTCATTGAAGAGATAATCTAGATCGGACATCTGAGAACCAGTTCTCAAAAAAAGAAACAACTGAACAGCACGTCTAAACCCAACCTAGAAGTCAAGCCCAAACAGTTAAAAAAAATGCACAGCAAAGATATTTTAGAAGGGTTTTTTTTAGGAAAAGGATGTTTAAAAGTATCAAAATATTAATAATTCCTTATTATAAGAACTAAGCAAGAGCTCAAATATTCACTGCCTTTAAAGGGGATCTAATGTTTCCCAAAAGGTGGAGGGGGCACAAATGGTAACAAACAAAAGGGAGAAAGATGTAGCATCCAAAGCTTTTATACACTTAAAAGTCAGCCAGTACAATTCGTTCTGCTTTTTAATCTAATAAATTCCAAAGTTACTTTTTATATAAAAATTTCAAAATAGCAATCAAACCAACTAATTGGGATGTGTATCTCCATGTGTTTCCTTGTCACACGATGTCAGGAGTAGCACAGTTCATATCTGAAACTATTGCCTCTTGCAGTGTTGACAATGACATTAAAAACAATCCCTGGTATTCCTCTGCTGCTTTCATTTCCTTCGTGTATGTAATATAATGCCTGCCATCTACCTTGGCTTTAAACAAACACAGCAATATGTGGTTCAACTTGTGACTCATTCATTGCTTTAAATGAAGTAGTTACTGTTTATACATTCAAGATTAGTACTGCATCACAACAGCCAGCAACATTACTTTTTTGCTTTATTGTTTCTTATTCTAAAACATAGAGGTTTAGAAACCTGCTGCTCAAAACTATTCCAAACAGAGTGAGAAACACCCCTGGTCTTCTTCTGCATGCTTCTGTTTTACATAGATTATGTAAGGCAGCGTACTCAGCAACGCAGATAAAGCTACACTACACTATAAAATCATGTAGAAATATTACAGACCAGAATAAACATATGGATGATGTCCCAAAAGACAGACTTCTCAAATACCACTGGCTTGTTTATAAAATTATTTTATTTTATATAATGACACAGCTTGTTAAATAAAAAATGTTGTAGTAGAATTTTGACGAATACTCCAGTCAGAAATTCTTCATTGCATCTGCCTCCATTCCAAAAGGACAGGGATTAGCTGGACACAGTCCATATGTGAGGTGGTATTATTTCTCAACTACTTGGTATCTCTTTAGTATATGGAGAGCTCTGGATTATCAAAGGTTTTAAAGGTCAAAACCAACATGCAGGAACATGAACAGTTTGTCCATTCAGGTATAATCCTAACCAATGACAAATATAGATCCAGCAAAGACGTTTAGGTTGGGTCCAGAATTAGAAAGGAGTTGTAGCCCTTATTAAGTCCTGGTCTACAAGTCTTTCAATGCAACTGTGGCTCCAAGAGGTCACCAAATCACAAATCACCAAAACCCCTTCATATTATCTTAAATTATTTCCTTATTTCCTCATTGGAGGTCCACCTACCTCCAATCATCTGTCTTTTTTTCATCTTCACCCAAGGTGAATCCCTGTTTAGCATTTATAGCAGTGAGGTTCAGAAGATTAACAGTCATAGCAGATAGGTTCATAGGGACGCTGCCAACATGCCATCTCACTACTTCCCTCTCTGAATCCATAAAGAAGTCGAGTGAAAAAAAAGTTGAAGTTATTTAGTCACCCTAAATAACATCTGTGAAATAGACTCTGGTGGACTTATAAATAGTAGTCCCTCTCTCCTACCAATCATAGCCGTGTCTGCAGTTTCTCATGGTGACATATATAGACAGCTGAAAGACCTAAGACTACTAAGTCGCATTTCCTGTCAACAGGATATTATAAAACAATACAGAAATGTAATCTAAATATCATCTCCATTGTACTGTTGCAAATGCTTTATCTTGTACAGCTTACAATCAATACAGCAAGTCAGCATGACTTCTAAACATTGTGTCAACCACAATATTAACTTGTGGCCTTTAGCCAGACAGTCAAGGGTCAACAAACTCTGGGGATTCCTAGCTAATTTCTGCATTGTTTCAGCACTTCCTTTATCGTATTCCTTTCACCATTCCCTATGTATTCTTGTCCTTCTTTTCCCCTCCTGAGAAATGGTATTTAGAAGCTGGACAGGAGACACTGATTTACTGATGATAACAAAGATATAATGCTACCACGAAGGGACAGACAGGAGCTGCCTCCTTTGATAATGGATCTGCTGTTTCCATTGAACTCAGCACATGGCTCCAACGTGTTGTTGTGACCTGGAAACTTTCAGGAACTCTGAGAAAAATACCAGTTGAAATCACCCAGTTTGCCCAAATTTGAAAATACTAATGTGAACTCAAACCCTTGAAGATAAAATTCTGGATAAAAGCCCCAGTCCGATAACTGTGTAATACTCAGTCCTTTTTCATTCTTTATATTTCAGTGCATAAGGTCACACCTATACTCAAGATGGTCTGTAAGGCCAGTATATTAAATATTCTAAAGAAGTAGAAGGCCATAGAAAACAGATGTGAGATCAAAGTCTTTGCTGTACCCACATCTTTTTGAAGTGGATATCTCCAGATAAAGCTTTACACTTAAGCATACATAATTACTTCCTACAGGACATAAATCTCTGAAAAGGAAAATTCCTGTGCATTTGGTGACCTTAGTGTTGATACAGCAGTATTCTAAGATGGCTGATAGATGGCAAAATGAAGAGGTAAAACAGAAAACAAGCAAGAAATTAGCAATGGTTGCATCTCCTCNAATTTCAGACTTTAGTCAGTTAGAAAGAGGCCCAGCTAAAAAGTAAAATTACAAATCAGAAAATTGGTTCTGTTTTACCTCAAACCAGGACAGACATAAATCTCTGAAAAGGAAAATTCCTGTGCATTTGGTGACCTTAGTGTTGATACAGCAGTATTCTAAGATGGCTGATAGATGGCAAAATGAAGAGGTAAAACAGAAAACAAGCAAGAAATTAGCAATGGTTGCATCTCCTCAGAGGATCTTTATGTGTCCTGAAGCCCTGTCTCCAGTCTCTGGCAGCACAAACTGCATGTCTTTTATCCCAGCATGTGCAGGTGAGATGCATATTCCATGGCTTCTGCCATGGAAATTATGGATTAAGACATAGGACATGTTCATATGGAAAGGAGTGTTTTCATGTGTGTATCTAGGTTTTGTGACCCAGATGACTAGGAGATGTGTGGATGAAGGCCATTTTGAGTCAGCTCTTCTTTACTTGTAGACATTTGAAAGCTCATCTTCAACATATGCTCAGATTTCTGATGTATAACCTTGTCTATCAACTTTGCTATGTACTGTTCTAGGGAACGTGGCTTTTGTCATCTGTTTTTGATTTTATTGCACTCTCTGAGATGAAAGCTGAACAGCTAATTCCCTGACTTCCTTTGAATGTTGGCTTGAAAGTTCTTTTCACTCTAATTATTCTGTCATTTACTCATATAATTCAACTTAAAAAACCAAAACCAACATGTGCTGAATGACTAGTTATTTTCTTATTCTTTAAAGCCCTGATGTTTGCCAAAGGTGCTGTAAATCAATAACAGTATTATGCAGCACTTAAATAGTGCTTGCTATGTTTAATATGCTTCACAAACATTAATCCTAATTAATTAATGATAATTACAGAGCCAATAAGAAAATGTCAATATTTCCTATTCAGATCAGAAGGAAACAAATTTCTGTCATGCTATCAGAAACCCTATTTCTAGTAGTAATACCTGCTAGGCGACGTTTGTTCAAGAGAAACCCATGTTCTTTCTGTGTTTTCTCTGTACATTGCAAAATGAAAACCTTAAGGTATAACTTGAATGCCGTTGTGGTTATGCCACATGAATGGATCCCTGTGTTTTGCAACCTGCAATTCCAGTGCTAAAGACATCTGAGCACTGTCAAAGACCACTCTGCTGTACGTGCTTCAATATGCATTAAAACTATTGCATGTTAGCCATAGTTCATTATTTGTTCTGTATCACGTTACCAGATTTTGCAGATGATTTAGTCTTCTATTTTCTGCTATTCCAGATGGTTTTATTTGTACTCTCCTTTTATAGTTTTTCCTCCTGCCCCCAGGAAAACTTTCCATTACCAGTGGAACTGAAAGACTGTAAATACTCCAGGGAAGGAAGCATAATACTTTGGTTAATGCACAGGAGTAGGAGGCAAGAGATCTGTGTTTTATTACCAGCACCAGTATAAATCTTATGTAATTTTAACACTTCATCTTCACCTCTTTCTACCTCAATTTCCTTACCAGTAAAAGAGGACAATAATCTTTTCATCCTAAACCTCCCTATGTTTCAAGGATAAATTCACCAATGTTCTTAAGGCTGATTCTAGTCTAGGAATAAATTTCCAGCATAGATGTGGCCGTAGAAAAACATGGTGATGGAGAGTAGTTTATATTTGTGAAAAAAGGAGAAAAAAATCCATTGTGGTGTGGTGGCAACACATCAGAGTTTTCTGAGTGAAATACACCACGGTACTAAATAAACCATAGGTGGGAATTGTTCCTAATCAGAGGACTTGTGACTACAGAAAACTTTCAAAAATTGCTAACGCCTAACAAACAGTATGAAACAGTAAAAGCTGCAAGTGCTTTATGTCCCTCAGATGAGGAGCTATTCTTCTGCTGGGTTGATTTCAGTATAATTACTAGTGAACTAGCGGCATGCCCCAAATTTCTAAACTGAAATTTAGAAATTTAGAAATTTCTAATCCTCCCATGGATAGTGAGGATACTCTGCAGAAAAGAAAGGAGGAAACCCTCTGGGGCCAAAAATTCTCTCTATGCTTACTTTCCTTGCCTCTAACACTCAAAAGGTTCCTTTCTGTTTACTATGTTTTTTACATTAATGTTGCCATTTACTTTTTTTTGAGAAAAAAAAAATCATGTTTTGTTACAGATCTTTCCAAACGCCTTTATTCACAATATGAAAAGTGCCTTAAACAGCTATTCAGTGAGGTACTATTCAGAAAATTCCTGCATTAGCTTAGCGTGACCACCTCCATGTCCAGAAAACAAAACAAAAACCAGGCACTCTGGGCACAGGCTAACCAGCTTTTTTGCAGATGATGTTTTAAGTTACTTTCCAATGCCTAAGGGACAGGGCATATTGGAAATAAATCTTCAGAAAACAGCTGGCTCCAGGTTTAACATTGTAATTCCTCAAAGCAGTGCATGCCTGTTTTGAATGCACGCTTACAGCACATTCCAGGCTGGGTTCATTTCAGTCCTGCACTGCATGCCCATTTTAAGTATGTCCAGCATGTCAATTCACTAGCTCGCAGGCTTGCTGTGAGTAGTGATAGCGATTAAAGCTGTCAAAGGAGCCCTGATCCCATCAAGTCTAGCCAAACAGATGACAGATCTACAACTAGCCCTGGAGGAAGGAAACTGAAAGCACCACATTTTGTGCGTGCATATGTGTTTTCATAGTGTCCTACCCGCTGAGACAGACAGAATATGTTGAACAATTTGTACAACTCGATCCCTGCTTTAGCAAACCTTTCCCACTCCAAAGGAGGCAATGACCACAACAGAAAGCGAATCCTGAATATAAAATATTAGCACTATAAATTCCAGAGAGAGACATTATTAAAATTTCCAGCTGTATAAATGCAGCTATTAATCACTCCCAAATTAACCTTATGCCAGCTAAATTATTATGAGTTCCTGTGTAAATTAAATAGTTATTAGTTCCACACTCTTGATATAGACAGCAGCATTCTGAAAAAAAGGATATGGTAAAAACCACTGGTTTCAATTTACAAAGGAGTTTTGAAGACAAAAAATAAAAGAATTTTCTTTTACTTGATTACAAAAGCAAAGCCACTTCACAGTATAATCTCACAGTAATTGTAGCCATATATCATAACATGTCATAACTCTAGAACAAAGCTAAGCCGCCTTTCATCTGCAAACAGCTAAGAATGCAAAGGAAGGTAAGTGGTGAGGTCATGGAATCTTTTCCCATATTCCACTAGAGAGCAGTATTCTTTTGTACAAAGCAGGTAGGTTATCCTCTGTCAAGCAAGCTGTGGGGAATCTATCTCTCACTAAAAGAAGCTTCTGTGGTCATTTATAAAAGTGCTTGTGCTTATTCTGTAGCATAAGATGTTACCAAGAGTAAAGGAGACATCCACAGCAATGGTTTCTTATCTGTATTACTTGATGTGAGGAGCTTCTTCAAAGTTTTTTGGCTTTTTTATTTCTCTGAAAAAAAAATTAGTAAAAGATGCAAATAGCTAACTGACGGACTTCATTTTCGAGAAGGAACTCCTGTATATCACAATTAAGTAAGACTCTAATAATTTATTTAATAAGAAAGTTGTAAAAAATTTAAAAATTTACATAGTTATAATTCAGAAAAATTTGAACATCTTTAGCTATACCAGATTTAATATCAAGTAAATGTGGTGGTAAACTGTTTGAGGGGGAGTAGATGGGAACAAAAATCCCTGCAGCTACAAAAATCTAAGGAGAAGTTTTAATGCTGCACTAAAAACACAGCCCTACAGGCAATTTGTTAATACCTTCTTTACAGGTGACTAGGCAACAGAAGACACAGAAAGAAGCCTCTGCTTTGAAAACACAGAATTTAGAAATGCTTTTGTTATATAAATGTGTTTCTAACCTTATGTCTTGACCACATGTAAACAGAGATGGGAAAACAAATAGTTTTAGGCTGCCATAGTTGCTTGATAAGCATAAAACTCCTGGGCAATCCATTTACTTTTCCCCTGAGATGGAAATGAATATGTCTGTCAGGCAGCTGGGTTCAATTCTTTTTTCAGGGTAAAAGTTTGTTTCTGGTGCCAATCAGCAACAACTGAAGTGTTTGTCCTGCTTTAGGGATCACAGAACCATTTTTATCCAATTATGCTTAGGGGTTCCACCACCTCCCGCATGCCATTACTGGTTTTGTTTTCACATGATGTTGAACTCTAGTCACAGGCAACAAACACCACGGGCTGTGGGTGGGGAAGAAGGGAAAAAGCTGATACTAATATGACAGCAAAAAGAAATCCACTTCAGAGTACATGTAACACTAAAAGGTGCACGTATTTTGATGCAAGCAGCTCTGTGTTCTTTCACTAGGGCTTGGGATATTCACTGGTGTGCTCCGCGATTTGGCAGTAGTTGTATAGGGATATAAACTAGATTTCTTTCCAGAAACATCCCAAGCTGCCACAGAGAAAACAAATTGAGGCAACACAAGACTGAAAGAGTAAGTAAAAGGTCAGGATCAGTCCTAAATATATGATAACAGAGCAAAGTCAGGTGTGTTGGGGAAGCAAAGCCAGGACCTCCCCCACTACCTACAAGCTTGAACAGATGGTTAGGTCAGGACTCTCCAGTCCCACAATCACTTAATAACACTTACCAAAAACCCTTTCCTTGAGCCTCTAGGTTCCTCCTTCATCCCTGTTGTCCCCCCAGGTATGAACATTTCCCATTGCCAGATGTATAGAACTCTTAGCAAGTTCCTGAGCTTGCCATGAATTCCCCCTTTGAAAAATGGGCTCTGATACCCTCCAGGCATGTGCAAAGAAGCCTGATTCAAAATACACACGGAGTTCACAAAGCAGAGAGCTAAAACCTGTGTAAGCATTCAGAGTAACAGGTAGCAATTAAAAATGTATATTCACGTTGCACAGGTCCCTGTGAAAACATGAGAATAACACATGAAAAGTAACCATCAAGGAAAAAAACATATATAAAAGCCAATTCTAGTGATCACTTTTGTCCAGTGTTCAGCCTCCATGATTCTAGCATGCGCTTAGGAGTCTTGTATACAAATGCACCAACACGCAGCCACTTATATTGCAGCTTATACTCAACTAACTAAGGTAACACGAGTGTTTATGGCTGCAGCTTCCTGAAGGAAAGGTGGCCGTCTGCTATTCCTTGTTGCATATTATTGAAGTTTTGCTTTGGCTCTGATACAAATGGTGAATTAAATTTATTTTCCTCTTACTATTTCTGTCATTACAGTATTTGCTAGCCCTTGCAGTCCAAGGGATTGGAGCAAAAGAAAGGGGATGGAATAAAGTTTTTATGTTTGCCCATTAGGGCATTTAAAAATGGAAAGTGCCTGTTCAAATGTGAACATTTCCATCATTTTAAGGGCAAGTGAAAACATTTCCTTTTCCATTAGGGATCCCATAGTCTACCTCTATTATACAGGTTTCTTACATGCAGTATCAGTCCTTCACAACAGAGGAGGATTGGAGGCAAACAAGTATACTTTGTGTTTGACTGTGTGGATGCCTTACATTCATTTGCTCTTCCGGAACTCACTTATGGAAGTTGAGTTATTTTTTTTTCATTAAAAATACAAGAGTCCCATAGGTTTTGGATCCCATTAACGGTGACAAATGACTCATAAATTGGTAAACCTGCTAGTAATTTTACAAAAATGTTGTACTGCTTTAGCCAAGAGTCTGATGTGTGGGCCTTTGCATCCATGATGCAAGCCTCAAAACTCACTGGACTGCTCTGATCAGGACCAGCTGTTTGTTCCCCAGTTTTGTAGATCAGTTTTGAAACAAAAAAGACAGATAATTAATTTGCTCCAGATCTGGCACCCAACCTCAAGAGGCAGGGAAGAAATAAGACTGCAACAAAAACTGAGGCTTTTCTATCAAGTTTAGTGAGATCTCTTTTGATTAATAGACTAATTTGACTGTACCTTCATGTAATTTTGCAATCCTACTCAATATGGTCTTGCTCACGTTAGGGAAAGAATGTCTGCAGCGCAGGATGAGCATAGATCTCTGAGTAATAAAGCTTGCTTCGTAAGATTTTCTATAGGATTCTGCCTCATGTTTTATTTCATTTGGTTTGGTTTTGTTTGGTGGGTTTATTTGTTTGCTTAAGAAAATATATTGTTCTAGATGAGTTGTGATTCCTTAAAATTAGCATTAAAAATACCTGTTTATATTGCTCATTCCTTAAAACAAAAGTGATGTCAAGATATCTGGAAAATATTTGAAGATGTATGAAAACATAATAATACTTCATGTCATATATAATATCATATATAATACTGATCTTCCAGAAGTTCACAGGTTCTAATTCAGTGTTAAACTATGCATAATTTATGCACAGTGTTAAACTATGCATAAACAATTCCATTGTCTTATTTAAAATTACTCATATATTTAAAAATAGAACTATCCTACTTTCCTTTACACTCCTACTGTGTGACTTTTCTCAATAAGCATACTAACTACACAAAGAAATGAAAAAATGCTGGCATGCATATAGGCAAAGCATCAGAATGAGATACACAGATGCTATACAAGGCACAGAATGCTCCAGACTTTTATTAGGAGATTTTGTCTTGAGTATGATTGAAATCAATGGGAGCAAGACATAGCTTTAGACTAAGGGCATTAGAAGGGTAAAAACATCAAAGGGGCAAACATTTCTTACCAATAAAATACCATTTGATGTGTAATGGGATGTGAATGAATGTGTCGCACTTGTGCAGGCAATGATGTTCTGCGGGAATAACCATGGCCTGATTAAGACTGGGTTGGATTGCAGTTCTTGGTCACAACCTAAGTCAGATGAGAGAGGAAGCTGGAGAAGGAAGCCTTGATGAGCAGGCAACAGAGCACACCAAAGAGGGACAGCAGCAAGAGAAAGCAGGGTTTGCTGGCAGAAGCCTTTATTAGTTTGTTTGTATGGGTGATACCAGATCAACTATTGCAATTCCTGTCTGCAGAAGCATGCTGAACTGAACAGGACTCCATGTGGGTTTTTTTAATTCCCCATTTGCTCCTTATCAGTATAGAATGAGAACTCCAAGTGATGGACTATGTAGAAATATTCTCTCCTACTTACATATATGATCCTGCTCTGGTAGAGGTCTATTTAGCTCCAAGAATTTACAACACATAACTAAGTAATAAAGTAACAGAGGAAAGTTGTTGCATTGTGTTTGTCAACAGAGAGTGATTGATATGGAGCTATTGATAGCTCTATAGATACAGAGCTATTTGAATAATTTCTTTCATGAGGCAGAAGATAGATTTTATTCTGTGCAGATGCGTCTCTCATACTCATTTGTTTTACAAGGAAAAATCCAGCTTCTTTGTTTCTTGGGTCATGTATGTTTATAGCTGTCAGACAGAAACAGAAAGCAAAAAAAATTAGCAAGCAGTGCAACAGACAATAGAAACTCAATGAACAGAAATATCCAGATCTTCTTGTAACAGCATCTTATCTTTTTCAGTGCAGTAGCAAGTCTTGAAGATTTCAGGCTGAGGAAGGCAACATCATTCTTATTGCTCCTAGGAGACTTAAACATAGATTTAAAATAGGCAAAGGATTTCCTCACTTAGCAGTGAAATTGTCCTTTTTCTGCTGATGGTGAGAGGGACAAGATTACAAAGAAGTCATCAAAAAGAGAGGAAAAAGGAAGGGTGGTTGCCACTGTGTCATCTGAAATTTAACAACCTAATGATTCAGAGTTTATATTAAAATTGCTTGTTCCAAGATCTTCATCCCATACTTCTCAATGATGTATAATAATAACCTGTTCAGTTGCAACAGCTAAAGGGCAGCATGCAGACTACGACTCTTCAAGGGTTGCTAACTTTACAATTAAGGCCCATGAGCTTGATTTTAATTTTATAGGACCATCACTTTTGTTACCCTTTTAAATACAATTACACAGAGGAAGTGACAAGGTCTCCTTTCCCTATTAAATAATTTCCTAATGTTTATTTGAGAAAGCCAGCAAAATTAATTTGTAACAAGCAAGATTCTTGAGCAAGAGAAAAATTTATATTGGAAAGATAAAAGGAAAGCAATGGCAACAAGCAAAGCAGATTTCTCAGTAATATGACTCTTAATAAAAGCATAATTAAACACGAGCTTTAATTCTGAACAAAAATTTCTTTGTTCTAAACTGCATTTTAAAATTGAGCCACTTACCAGAGCTCATGCATTTGTGTCAGAACCGTATTGAGTATGCAGCACTGTTCTGCTCTGCTGTCATCTGCTAATTTGCTATTGAGACATTTGTAAAAAGATGCAACTAATACATCCTGTTTGCTTTCCTCTGTGGGGAAAGTGAGATTATTTTTTATAGCTCTCTGTATACTGTGCATGACCTAATACTGAACTTTTGGTTAAGCTACCTGTAAGGAGACCAAGTGACTACAAATCTTGTTCTGGGTCAAGAGGCAAAACTCAGGAACACTTGTACAGTGGTTCCTCTCAGCTAACGAAAACATTATGTTTCTGTGTGGTAAATACTGTTTAAGTAAATCTATTTAACCATCTCCTGTTCATTGGTCCCTTTTTCTCTGCATTACAGTTCACTTTTTCCTCTGTTGTGCAAGTTTGTGGGATCATGTGTACAACAGAAAAGTAAAACAATTAGGTTAAATAAATAAGCAAATAAATAAAAAGTGGGAAGAAAGGATTACAAATCTACTTCACTAATCTTATTTATAATATCCTCACCCGAAAATTATAGTTGTGTATTTAAGAATCCAATGCAGGTATAGGAATGGAAGGCTAGGGCAAGAGAGCAACTTTAACTGGATTTAGTATTTGGGAAAAAAAAGCAGCAAACTAACCATGTAACAAGGAGGATAATGAAATTAACTTCACACTTCCCCCTCTTCTTTCCTCCATTTCTTATATTCCATTTGCATAGAGAGAGCTCAAAAAAGAAATCTAAAAAGATTCTTTTCTGGAAAGAGAGTGGAAGACAGATTGGCAATGCATTACAAGAAGTTAGAGGTTGATAGGTGTTCAGCTATCCCATGAGTGTCAGGAAAGGGCTTGAACTAGTCAAAAAAGATCTCTACTCATGTATACAGCTCCTATGTAAACCTATATATCAAATAGATGTATCTAGCAAATAAAAGCTGGACATTTTTAGAAAAGATATTTTATCTAATATCAACTGTTCATTGCAAATTTTTTTCTTACATGGATAAATTATCATTGAGGGGTTATTCACATTTCTCCTGTGACAATACAGAGATAATCAAGGAATAGTAACTTTTTTAGAGTTATAACATGGTCTTCTACTGACTTCTCAAGCTGAATGGTCTACCCCTAATATAGGTGATGCACACAAGCAAAACCAATCATAGATACACATATAAAGTGATGGTTTCTGAACTGACCTTGTCTATAAAAGATAACTTTATGAAAGCAATAGCAGCCAAAAAAGCAAATCAGGGAATTATTTGGAAAGTAACAGTGAAAAAGATCAGAAAACATCACTATGCCATCACATAAGTTTGCACTTCCCTTTGAATAGCATGCATGATTTTGGTCAGTTCTAAATGCACCTACCACACCGTGCTTCAGAACTTAACTCAACTGGAGATGAAAGAAGCATGGTAGGGGATATAAACATGTAAGCCAGCCATAGTCAAACTCTTCCCTACGTGAACAGATAGTCATGGCCATAGCTGCAGTCAAGACTTTGTCTTGAACAAGTATGGTTGGTCTTATCTTCTTAATGAAAGGCATTGCTTACAAAGTAGAACTGTTGTCCAAAATAAGAAGCACCTGGGATAAATAATAACATTGCAGAAAGTACCTCAGAGGGAAAAGGACTATAAATAAAGAAAATGGAGAAGAACTGTGAAACACAAAGAACAGGCAAATTGAATTAAACAAAAAATCCAACAGACCAATCACACTATAACTTTCAGAAAGAAGGGCTCACTAGAGGAAAGAGTCATAAAACTCCTCTCATTTCCTTCTTAACTACACTGAAGTTAGAGACTTACTTCTTATTGGTGGTAACAGATGAGACCAACAACCTCTCAAAATACAGACGAACCCTTCTAATTTATCCTTTCCCTTTAGAACTGTGAGACCAACCGTAGGATGCCAATAAACCAGGCAAAAACTTCGGCTTCTGTTATAAACTCCTACCTAGAAATTGTTTTCTAATACCCAATACCTATTGCATGCTTAGCTGTGAGCAAAGCAGCAAAATACTAGCAAAACCTGAAAGAGTTCTGCATACTCCTAAGACGCCTTTTTCTGTGATGACTCTTTTGCATGATCTCTTCAGAGATGCATGCAAATAAAATGCATTGTTGTTTTTTTGGCTACAGGCCAGAGACATTTTTTGGCTAACAAGAAGCATCTTCTGTGATATTGTTGAAAGCCATAAGTGGCCCTCTTGCGAGAGCTGAATAAAAACTTGGTGGTACTTACCAAAAACCTCTACATCTTGGGTCCTCATGCTCAGTGAATGTTGATAACAGAGGAGGCCACTTCACATAGATAAAGCTGCATTAGTGTTTTTAAGTTTGTCCATGGGAATATGCTCATCTGGAACAATGATTGCAGAGGCAAAATCAGATGAATGCTGCTTTCACGACAAAATTACTGCTCCAAGACTACAGTTCTGAAAGAAATACATTTGAAGAGTCTGGAGAGTCATTTCATGGAAAACAAATTGGATAGGCTTTTTTTTTTTTTTTTTAAGGGAAAAGAATAAAGTATTGTTGAAAATACTGTAAAACTATTTCAATGAAGTCTTTTTTTCTTTTCACTGCTGACTTTTATTATCGACAACAGAAAGAGACTGAAAAATGTGGATGCTGTACACATTATTTTTCAAAATAGAGGTTTCTAAAACTATAGTTTGCCAAAGGAGTATTATCTTGTTCTATATACAAAAACATACATTGTAAATGCCTACAGCATGTATTACTTACACAGGGAAATTAATTCTTTTTTTCTTATTATTATTCTTTTATCTGGCTTCAATTTTAATTTTAGAAGAGAAAATCAGGGTCTTTTATAGGTCTTGAAGTTTTCTTGTGTGAGGTTTTTTAGTATGAAAAACTGCATTTCTAAAAATCATAATACACACATTGCCTGCAGAATAAATCTTATGAGGAGCAATTGAAGGAGCTGGGACTGTTTAGTTTGAGGAAGAGGAGGCTGAGGGGAGACCTCATCACTCTCTACAACTACTTGAAAGGACACTGTAGAGAGGCTGGTGCTGGTCTCTTCTCACAGGTAATTAGCGATAGAACAAGAGGGAATGGCTTCAAGCTGCAGCAGGGTAGGTTTAGACTGGACAGTAGGAAAAAATTCTTCACAGACAGAGTCATCAGACACTAGAATAGACTGCCCAGGAAGGTGGTGGAGTCACCATCCCTGAATGTGTTTAAGAGTCATTTAGATGTGGTGTTAGGGAATATGGTGTAGGGCAGAACTCTGTAGAGTGGTGTTGATGGTTGGACTCGGTGATCTCAAGGGTCTTCTCCAACCTGAATGATTCTATGGTTCTATGATTCTATGATTAAAGAAAAAAGTATGTAGAATTACTTAGTCTGTAACATATACCTAGTTATACGAATGACCTTTAAGAAATTGTTAGTGTCCTTTTCTTTTTTATACTACTTTTTTTTAATAGCAAACCTGCCACTGCGTCAGGCTCTTCATACTGTTGAAATTCGTTGTTGGGCAAATCTAGATGAGGGTAAAAAAGAATTAAACCCATAATCAATCAGAAGTGGCAATTTTCCCGCTCTGAAAAAAATTGTTGTCATCACATCTCCTTGCCATCGAATGATGGTATCCAGTGTAACAGAGGGTATAAAAGGGTCATAGTTACGTGACTGATTGGTTCAAGGGGTAGAGGGAATGGAGACAACATGGCCATCTTTACTGCAATTTGAAGACTGTAGAACTGCAAGAAATTGTCTCATCTCCAGCCCTCCCAACGTGCAACAAACAATTACCATGTGGTGACAATCTGTTTTAATCTGGGATGGCTATCTTTGGCTATTTGATAGGTCATATTGTTTGAAATATTCTCAGGGGTTTGGTTTTTGTTTTTGTTTTTTTTTTTTTTCTGAAAGCATCTTTCTTTATTATAACTAAAGAAAGCAGGTTTTCACAGGAAAACAATGTTCCAATGCCTCGATATCCAAGTGGAAACCAGTGAAGAGTGGCTTTCCTCAGGGGTCGGTATTGGGACTGGTGCTCTTTAACATCTGTGTTAGCAATGTGGACAGTGGAATTGAGTACACTCTCAGCAAGATCAAGATTGCTGATGACACCAAGCTGTGTGGTTTGGTTGACATGCTAGAGGGAAGGGATGCCATCCAGAGGGACCTGAACAGGCTTGAGAGGTGGGACTGTGCAAACCTCATGAAGTCCAACAAGGTCAAGGCCAAGGTCCTGCACCTGGGTCATGGCAATCCCAAGCACAAGGACAGGCTGGGTGGAGAATGGATTGAGAGAAGCCCTGAGGAGAAGGACTTGGGGGTGTTGGTTGATGATAAGCTCAACATGACCCAGCAATGTGTGCTTGCAGAAAGCCAACTGATCCTGGGCTGCATCAAAAGAAGCGTGACCAGCGGGTTGAGGGAAGTGGTTCTGGCCCTCTACATGGCTCTGGTGAGACCCTACCTGCAGTACTGCATCCAGCTCTGGGGCCTCCAACAGAAGAAGGACATGGACCTGTTGGAACAGGTCCAGAAGAGGACCACAAAGATGCTCAGAGGGCTGGAGCACCTCTCCTGTGAAGGGAGGCTGAAAGAGTTGGGACTGTTCAGCCTGGAGAAGAGAAGGCTGCAGGGAGAACTTATAGCGGCCTTCCAGTACCTAAAGGGGCCTACAGGGAAGATGGGGGGGGACTCTTTATCAGGGTTTTAATGGTTTTAAACTGAAAGAGGGTATATTTAGATTAGATGTTAGGAAGAAATCCTTTATTGTGAGGATGGTGACACACTGAAACAGGTTGCTCAGAGAAGTTGTGGATGCCCCATCCTGGAAGTGTTCAACGCAATCTGATCAAGTGGAAGATGTCCCTGACCATGGCAGGGGGTTTGGAACTAGACAGTCTTTAAAGTCCTTTCCAACCCAAACCATTCTATGACTACTGAATAACCCAATGCAGTTCTAGATTCTCTCCAAATAATTGTCAGTTTTATGCTTTTCAAAACTGATATTTTTCACATATGTAGCTTTCAAAAAGGTACAAATGGATATTTTTTTTCATTATCCATACATAGGAAAAGTGGTTTTGTCATTTTTCCCTATTTACCAAGTAGAAAAGTCATTCCCAGTATTTTAGAGCAAAGTACTTGTCTTCCAGGTACATATTTGTATGTTATTTCAAGTCTTGTTTTGCTTTCCATTATAATGCTGCCTGGTTTTCCTTCTCATGTAGATGTTTAAACTGAGTGCCATGACTAGAAATGAGACACCGACAACCCAGTGTATTTGATTTCCATAGTCCCTTGTCTGTAATAAGATTGGTGGAAGTTGGTTGAAAAAAATGAATCAAAAAGCTGACATTCTGAAGTCCTCTCCAGGGTTTCAAAACTTAAACTTAACAATTGAAAATATTTTTTTACTTTTTCTGGAGTGTTTTCTACCTCTGATTTGCCATTAATTTTTAGAGCAGCATTTTCAAACATTAATAACGTTATTAGTTCAGAAACTGAATTCTGAATTTCCATATATCTGTAATTTTTATTTAGAGTAAAAGAATAATCAATTTGATAAATTAACCCACAAACATATCTGAAAGTAGAGCCAGAAATGTTAAATCATTTTTTTATGAAGGCGTGGATAACAAAGCACTATCTTAAAGTATTTCCAAATTATAATAATAACCTATGTTATATTAGGATGAAAAAATTAAGATATTCCTGCATAATGGTGCAATTTCACTAGTTCCCAGAAGGAAAATGAGCCAGTCCCAAATGTCTAAAATGAACACAGAAGCACTTACCTAATGCCATCAACAAATCGTATTTAACGGAAGTGCTTGACTATCAACAAGTCGTATTCTATTGTGAATAATAAGAGCTCTGAAAGAATTTATGCTTGCAGATTCTAAGGGATTATCCGAGAAACTCAGTCATAATGTGGTAAAATTGTGCCAAAGAGAAAATACATCTAGGCTAATGTTGTGGCTTAAACCCGGTAGACAGCTGAGCCCCACACAGCTGCTTGCTCACTCTGTCACAGTGGGATGGGAGACAGAATCAGAAGGGCAAAAGCAAGAAAACTCTTGTGTCATGATAATGGCAGTTTGGTAGGTAAAGTAAAGGCTGTGTGCACAAGCAAATCAAAACAAGGAGTTCATTCCCTACTTCCCATTGGCAGGCAGCTATTTAGCCATCTCCAGGAAAGCAGGACTCCATCATGCTTAATGGTTACTTCGGAAGACAAACACCATCACTCGAATGTGCCCCCTTCCTCCTTCTTTCCCTCAGTTTTTACTGCTGAGCATGAAGCCATATCGCAGGGCCATGGTGACCCCAACCAACCAGAGTCACCTGTCCCAGCTTTGTCCCTTTCCAACTTCTTGTACACCCCCAGCCCACTTACTAGCAGAGAAGTGTGAGGCGCAGAAAAGGCCTTGATTCTGTGCAAGCACTGGTCTGCAATAAGTAAAACATCCCTGTGTTATCAACCTGTCAAGAACACAGCGCCATATGGGTTGCTCTGAGGAAAATTAACTAAATCCTACCCCAGACCAGCACAGCTAACTTCTTCAAAGCAGATTGTGCAAAATGTGTTTCATTCTTTATATAGGACAGTTATGTCAAATAAAATTATATTTATTTTTATGTTTTCTTATATAATGTTAGGTGTTTCTATTCTACACCTTTAGGTACACAATAATAGAGAAAGAAACTGGTAAGAGGAAGAGTAAAACCAACATATTATTTTTAAAAAAATCAGAACATTACTATGCATTTTTGACATTTTGCTGTGGTCTTTGATGCTATGCATGGAAACGCTCTGGATCTGGCTGTGTAATAGATCACTGCTGGTATTCTACAAACAGGCTGTTTGGGATGGGTATTCTATTTTTTGCTACTAAAAGCAAAGATGAAAGTGAAAATGTACACATGAGCACATATACACAAAATATTTGCTTTTATTTACTTCTCATGACATGCTTCTTATACTAAAGTTAGTTAACCAGTGAACACTACAAAAAGTTTTTATTTCCAATTGTGATTAGAATTGAGATAGATTGAAGACACTTGATCCTACAACACTCCTTTAAATACCTAGCCCTTCAGATGAGCTCTTTTCGGGATTTAGACAAAACTGCATGCCAGAAAATTTATTCCTGTGATACTATCATACTGATTCACCTCATAAAAGCTGTACAGCCACAGCCAAATTAATCCTTAAATTGGTCATTTGTATGTGAAGTCATTAAAACCAGTAGGACTACTTATGCTCCCACAGGTAAGTCACTGCATAAATGTTCATAGGATCAGACTTTTATGCATGTGTGTACATTATTCCTGGGAGTTATTTCATAAGTTACTCAATAAGGGAATTTATTCACACACGGGTGTTTCCAGAACCAGAGCTACAGTTCACAGCATTTAATAGCACAGTTCATTAGATACTGTTGCATTGCTATTGCTTACTTCTTCCTAGTCTGTGAAATATTTTTCATATTAGCATTACTTCCTAAAACCACAGCAAAAGATATAAACATTCTTATCAGAACCAAAATATATTTACACACACAAACACATTTTTATATTTATTTTATATACACAACGCATGTGCACACACACACTAAAAAGTGTTTGCAAGCAGACATCTCACTGTGACCATGTAAGATTTTAGTAACTACTCAGGAGAGATACAGGTATATTAACAATTCAGTACTGGTTTACATCTTCATTCAATTTGACAGAGTTAAACTTACTTGCCACCTAAGATACATAATAGTGATAAGACATAAAATTTCAATTAAATCTAATGGAGTGTTAGGTTTTTTTTCTTTTTTTCAATTCTGATTCCTAGGATGATATTTAAACTAAAATACATATATAAAACCTCAAATAATTTAAATAAGCCTCTGAGAACATTTATCATTTTCAACACCAACTTTACCTTGTAAATTATTACCATTTTTATGTGTGTCTGTCAATTCCAAGCACAATGGGAGATCTGCCTAGCTCAGCTAACCTAAGATATATGCAATTAGCTAAGACACAGAGCGGTACTTGTGCTGAGTAGCCAATTTGCTTCTCCTGTTGCGTTAATAATCCTCACATAATTATAAAGTAGTGGGTCATAGTAGTTCTACTTCAATGCGTGGAGAATACCAGTTGCCTGCTTAATGTACTATTACCATGAAGTGAATTCCAGAGATTTATAACCTTGTTTACTACTTTCCCATCCCACCCAATAATTGAAAAGGATTCAATTCTTCATTGAAAATAAAATACACAATAGTACTAGAGATTTTATTTGTTACCTTGGTAACAAATATTCCTTTTACAATAACTTCAAATATGTTTTCTTGTATGGAATGTTCTTAAAGGTTTTAATAAGCATGACTGTAAATAAGGTGCGTTGGGCATGATGGCCTCAACGTGAACTTTTTAAATCTAGGAGTCTGTAGTAAAGAGCTACACAACTTGTCCACAATAATGGGATTGTGTCAAAGAAAAACTACAGGAATGATTTTTATTTTTTTCCTATCCTACACCTAATCATTTTCAGTTGAAGTAAATAGCACTCTTTCTACAGTGTGGTGTGCTGCTAGGTTTTCAGAATTTTCTGTGAAAGTCTTGAGATACATGTACTCGGAATAAGTCAGACCAATGGACCAAATTATCATGGATTTTAGAAGCACTGATATCCTGTGTCTAAAACTGATTGAACAAATCAGAATAATTATTAAAATCTATATCCCTTTCAGAAATATTTTAGTTTGAAGTGACCGGCATTTTCTAACAGAACAAATTGCTATAGTGGAATCAGAGTTCTAATTTTTTTATCTAGTGTTTATAATAACAATTCCAAATCCTAAAAAAGCCATTTAAATGTTTTGGCTGGCACAACCTTTATCCTCAGCTTCAATTGGCAAAGCCATGTACCTGAGGAGGCTACTTGCTGAGAAACGTAGAAATCCAAAGCAGCTATTCTAAAATTTGTCAGTACATTTTGTAGGTCACATGTTTTTAAGTCAGCTGCAGGTGAAGGAAGTGTCCCAGGTCACAGTGGTTCACTGGATCATCAAGTAGCTTTCCTGAGTCTGGAAGATACAGCAACTTGGAAACTTGAGGGTTTTTTTCCTACATTGTATTTAGGCTGTGTATCCTCTGTGGTGAAATTTCATATTAACTACCTAACACTTAGTGTGGCAAATATGGGAATATTATTACATTCCAGTCATGGCCCTGCTTGAGCAGGGAGTTGGACAAAATGACCTGCAGATGTCCCTTCCAACCTCAACCATTCTGTGATTTGGCAGAAATTTCAAGAAAAACGTATGTGTAGTCAAAGCAATGGAGAAAGATACTCTATTGTAAATCCATAGATATTACTGCAGAACTGAATTTATTTTAATGAGTTACCAAATCATTACATACCAAGTTTTAAGTTTTAAAGGTTTCAGTTTTACCAGCTGTAAAAGTTAAAAGTTCTAAGGAATTCCTCATACTTAAGCAACACATCAAAGAAGCCTATGGACAGAAACCCATTTCAAAAGAGGCATGACGTCTAACAAGATAATGAGACTGTTTGCAGGGATAGTTTATGATTCAAATTAAGCATTTCAAAGGAATTCAGGGTGGGCAGTCAAGGCTTTGAAGGTGTCTAGAGGTAACAACAGAAGATTTCCATTTCAAAGAGAGTACACATCAGGGTCAGGACAGACCTATGCAGATGGAACACAAACTATAGTTTAAAAGTCAGTGAATAATTTACATAAGGTTAACTGAAGCCATTCATATAATCTCATAGCCCTGATCCTTTGCAATCCTACACTTTTCTATGAAAGGCTGAAGACCTCCATATTTTAGTGGATATACAGTTACATAATTAAAACATGTTTAAAAAGATAAGGTAGGTGTCAAGAGCCAAGTATTTAAAAGCTAAGAAATCCTAGATTTGTGATTACCTATTAAAACTTAATCCTTTTCTTGTTACACAATGTATATATAGAGAGAGAGCTCTGAAAGAAACAGAAATGGTGTGAATAGATAGGAAGAGAACATAAATTTTTTAATCAAAGCCTTGGACACGCATGGACAAAAGAAGAAGCAAGGTCACAAGGACCTTAGTTACATAATATTAACGTTTTCTAACAGCTGAGCACTTTGGTAATCTAAATACAAATCACTTAAAATAGCTATTTCATATGCATTTTCCTCTTTTACAAAAAATGACAGCAACAGAAATAATGCCCTGAAGGACAGTGGGAGCTAATTTATATGTGACTGCTTCAGAAAATGTTACTTCCCTAGGGTATACGACTATCTATGCTGTCTCCAAGGAACCCATACTCATTCACACACTCACTCACTGACTGACTGTCACACAGTCATTATCTTCTCCCTGAACATTCTCTTGCACTATGCGGTGTTCCTGGAGAGAGGTGAGGAATTAAATCCAACAGTGAAGTCTTTCTTTGCACACATCATTTCAGATGATCTGATGCTCTCAGTGCATTGTACAGTACTAGGTTTGGCTAGGCAAAAAGTGGGCCCACACTTCTTTTCCTTTAAAGTAGATACAGCTGTATTCAGATTAATCTTTTTTCTTTTAGAGTTTTTCCTTTTTTGTCAACAATTTCTCGTATTTTCTAGAACAAAAGTAGGAGCTGAGACAAATGCATTGCAACTGAGATACAAAAGCATCAAGGAATTAAAAAGGTATTACTTTCCTTGATTGTTTTAATCACATGGCGTTTCTAAGCTGCATTAGAGAATATCTCAGCACTCAGGATGTGTCAGCATAGTTGCCATTGACACTGACAAAAACGTATATTTACTCCTCCTAAAAAGATGTTTGATGATCATTGTATTTGGATAAAGAATAAGACTGAGGAGCAACATACTCTCCATAGAGGTACTCTCCATTCTAACTGAGTCCCTAGGATGAGAAACTGGTGGTCTCCAAAGATGATACTGGTGTCAACGATACGTTAGGTAAATAAAATTACCCAGTATAAAGCCACTTGGGTGAAGAGAATATGATGTAATAAAATCCGAAGGTGCTGTATGTATGTGTGTGTACACATAGGCACAACTTATTTTGCAAAAAATAAATAAATAAAACAAAAATGAAAGAGAAAGATTTAGAAGATAAACCAGAAATAGAACAAGATTTTCCTTTTTAACTCCTGTCTGTAAGGAAACCCTGTTGCACTAAACAATTCAAAGGTCTGATAGAAGAAATACGCCAAATAGTTCACAGAAAAAGAGATCAGTTCATCTTTACAGCTGAACACTATATCTGTCTATGCTTGAACATATTTTAATCAGTTGTTAAAAGCCATGTTTTAAATGAAGACCAAATACGAGATATGAGAATAATAGTACTTAACTAGATTCTTCATCCAGCTAGGCCTGTAGTCGGTTTGAAAGAAGATGTTACTTCCCCGTATCTATTCCTTAGTACTGCCTTATTTTCCAACAAAGATTTTATTTCTGGTGTGTTTGTTGTGTTTGTTTTTTTGTTGTTTTTTTTTTTTTTTTCCAGATTGGGTTTCAGCTGTCCTTTCTGGTGGATAATTCAGAAGAACAACCAGTAAAAGATGCCATGGAAAGAGTACATAAACATCACAGAAATTCAGTAATAGTTGTCTGGTTCTGCATCCCCAACTTCTATCTCTCTAACAACAACTAGGCAAAGAATTCTATCAAGGGCAGAGAATAGAAAAAAGACAAAAAAAACCCCAACTCTTTTAATATACTGAGTTTGCAATACATAATACTGTAAATCCCAAGGACTGAGACAAACAAAAAGGCACTAATGTAAGTTCATTATTTCAGAGTTTTCAGCAAAGAAGATCTAATAGATGAGAGAGTTGACCATGAATTAAATGTAGAGAAGGAGCTTCAGTTGAGAGAGGGATTTGCAAAAGACAAAAATGTAATTTAGAATAATAATGCAGAAAGAAGTTCAGGCAGGAAACGTATCAAGGCCAAAGGAATACCACGGGAAAAGGTGAAGATATATGTTTTCAGACTTCAGGAAGGGTAATACCATTTGAAATTTAGTAATATAAAATCATTGGTGTAAAGGTCTTGAAATTATAAAAAAAGTTGCCCCCAAAATGATAGGCAGTTGGTTAAAGGAGTTGAGAGAAGAAAGGAGAACAATCATTTATCGCAAAGATAGGGAGAGAGAAGAATGCATACAACTTGTCAAGAAAAGCAATCAGATGCATTGCAAAATACATGGTGTATACTTCTGGATAAAGGAAGTGAGTGACAAGAGAAGACCAGGCAAAGGGAAATGTTCAGAGGTTGTTTGGTAAGAACGATCTTCTTAAATCACAGATTCATAGAATAGCAGAAGATTGAGGTTGGAAGGGACTATTGGAGGCCATCTGGTCTAATCCCCCTGTTCAAGCAGGCTCATATAAAGCAAGTTTTCCAGAACCACAGCTGTTGAAGATCTACAAAGACAGAAAGTTCACCACTTCTCTGCACATCCTGTTGCTGTGCTAAGTCACCCTCACAGTAAAAAAAAAGTGTCTCCTTATGTTCAGGATGCCTCCTGTGTCTCAGTTTATGCCTATTGTCTATTGTTCCATCACTGGGCACCACTGAAATGAGCCTGGCTCTGTCTTCTTTGGATTTATATACTTTGATGAAATTCCTCCCTGAGCCTTCTCTGCTCTGGTCTAAATAGTCCCAGCTCTCTTAGCCTTTCCTCTTGTGAGAGAAAATTGTAAAAAATAACAATAATGAATAATGCAACTGTCTCTAAGTTACATTGCAGCAGAATGAATAATTACGACTAAGAAGTAGCATCGATGAGCTGAACGTGATATGTAAAGTATGTAATTGAACATTATGCATGATGTACAATGTATGCGATCAATCCATTAAAAGGGTTTGCTTTGCTGATACTGATGTATTAACTACCAGAATCTACAAACATTTAAGCTAAATTTCTTGGAAGTACTACTGCTCTCCTTATGTCTTGCCAGGTCCCCCCTGAACTGAACTGTTGCAACAGCCCCATCAGAGTGCCATGAAAAGAGACATGTAGTTTAACCTGGAATTATGGTTAAGGGAGGAAAATGGGAGTTTTACACATGTAAGCTCAGTCTAAAAAGCATAAAAAAATCTCCTCACATGGACGTGAGTACGTGTCCATCTATTCCAAAACAAAACATGAACTACTTGTTCAGATGTGTGGTAACAATAGCTTAAACTTTTGAATAATTCTTTGAAGCTGCTTAAGAAGTTTTCTGTGTAGGAATATATTCTATACATGTCATAAAACTACCAGGTGTTGCAAAGTTACAAAGAGAATCTGAACACAAGAACTCAACTTTGGACAAAACAGAACCCATATGAAATTTGTATAACATATCATTTATGTCAACAAGTAAATTGATTAATTTCCTGTCTTTATTTACAAATAAACTGGAGTCATTAAGCCCAGAGAGCTTAATCTCTTGATGACTGAGATCACTTCATTCCCCCACATGAGTTTTTGTAGCAGGACAGATCTGCAATCTAGATCACACAGACTCCTTACTAGCTAAAGAACCTACAGCAGCAGTTCTTGAGATTGCTTCATTATGCACATCAAAAGAAATAATTTAAGAGCTGCATTTTTTCCTGTTTACTAAGCAAAAAGATTTAACCAGTTTAACATGTCAGGCTATTATTAACGTCCATAACTTCAGTCAATATGAGTAATAAGTTCAATATCACTCTGTATGCCTTTCAGTTCTCTTTTTTTCCTACTGAGATGGTCAAAATGCTCTAAGCTGTTTAAAAGGAATGTCAAGTTAAATAAACAAAAATTAAACATCTCCAAATAGTTTGTTTTTGAGAAATGCTGATGAACTCAAGCCTCACTAGAGCCATGGAACCTGACAGTGAACAGGATCAGAACCTCAGTACATTTGGATATTTATACCTAGTTAATGGGGGAAGGCATCATTTTTAGTCTAAAGTATTCACAACAGGAATATTGATTACATTAGCATAGTTATGTCTCAAACATTTTAAATAAAAGAAATCATATGGCCCATAAAAATTCGCATTCAGCTTTTTTTTTTATTCATGTTTGGCTAAAATTAGCTATTCTATTGTTTTCCTGCAGTAAGCATCCACAGTCCGTGCTCCTATTGAGAGAAACATGGCCAAATCTTTTCTTTAAAATAAACTATCAAATAAAAGAAAGTTATTTTAACTAAATACTGGCTAACAAATACTTCTGGTATTAGATACAATGATCTCACACAAAATAGTATAGTCAATATTTTCTTAACCAGCATATTGCATCTGATCATCTTAGCTACCTACTGATGAATTATGAAGGTTCCCTTCACCGTTATTTTTGTGTAGCACAAAGCACAGTGCTAGATAAGAATTTTGAGCAGGATAAAGTAATGTTACTAGTCCCATCTGCTACTCCTGCTTTATTAAAAGTCTCTCAGAATACCAACAAGTACTGAAGATATCCTGTTGATTTCTTGACTCTTGAGGTACACTTGGCTCTCCGGATACACTTAATTTAAATGTATTATGTTAGGTGTATGTCCACTGAGGCCACCAAATCAGAAGACCAAACCCAGGATTTTGAAACAAAGCATAAAATTAGACAATATGCATTCTTTTTCACTTTTTATTTTCTTGTGACCTTTAACCTAGGGTTAAATTCTTTTTGTCAGACTACTTACAGGAACTTAATTTGCCCTTTGGGTTTACACAAATTAATTGAAAGCAAACTCTCCTTTATCTATTACTTTAAACCTAATGAATTATATTTCTCAGTCATTTCTAATGAATAAATGTACATGGTTCAACACTGAATGGAGAATATGAAAGACACTTTCTCGTCCAGGGTCTAAGATCTATGCAAGACAGTTTCTGTGGGTTTAGATGTATTCCACCACCTGTACCATCAGGAAACAGTTCAAAGTGCTTGCTGCCTCAGAGTACCACCAGAGATTGTTTTGCTGCCTCTCCTGATTCCCGTACAGGACAACGCTATTTATAATCAATGGAACTGTCCAAGATTTTTATATCCATTACCATACTTTTATGGGTTTTTTTTTTCTAATGGTGGGAGCAAAAATAATTCAGTTCAGTGAAGGCAGATACTTGTTATCTTTGCCAAACCAGTGACCAAAATGCAGATTTTCCCAACCCCAGAAATCTCCATAATTCCCAAGAAGTTGAAAAATACAATCCAGAAAGAGGACAGATCATGTTTATATTTTTAATGCTAAACTGAAATCCTTTTCCCTTCCCTTCACCCCCCAATAAGAACAGGACTGCAAAAACAAACGACTGAAAAACTCATTTTTAAACTAAAGGGATCATTTAACAACACATATGACACCTATGCAGGAAGCTTGCTTTCTGGATTACACTAAAATCAAGCCCCGTTTAAACGCTTTTACTCCTTTGACTGACCACCTATCTAAAAATAAAAATCAATGTGTTGTAAGGATGTTACAAAGTTTTACACCCGACTGCTCTGGGTTAACCAGAACCAGAATGTACTGGTTGGGGCTATCACACCATACCTGTCAAACCAATATATAATTCCATTTTGGTTGCTACTGTTTGCCTAAATCATTTAACTCGATGTTTTTTCCTGCTGCATCAGGGACTTAGCTGCAAAAGTGACATGACTGCAATCTTCATGCTCAGTATTCAGGCCCTCATACCTGGGACTTTTGAAAAACAATGAGCCTTACAGGGGAAAAAAATCTAACAACTATGGCCTTCTCTTGGCAGGAAAGAGCTAAAATTTAGATTGACTATTCCCCCATTTTACTATATATTGACATAGAGTCACAAGACACAGCATTGTGTTTCTCTTTTTGTGTGGTAGTGGAGTGACTTTAGCTGAGGCAGTGAAACACAAACACAATTCCTCCTGCTGCTTATTGTTCAGGAAACAGATACTTTTACATGTAATACCAGAGACTTTCAGACATGAGCAAGTTTGCCTTAGCAACTACCCTACAGGTCTCAAAGAATACATGGCATTATTTCTGTTACAAGAAATGGTAGTTTTTCTTCACAATCAATAAGAAACGGTTACTTCTGAATTAAATATTAGTCCTATTTTTGAAACGTAAAAACATTATTTCTGTCCCCCGTTTTGATAATTAACCTCCAGCAAGAAGAAATGGTTACATTATCATCTTTTAACTTGTTATGTCTGTTCAAAAGCCAAGGATTTAACTAGGTCCTGATTTATCAAGTAATCAAACAGGTATGTTGGTTAAGATAAAGGGTACCCAAGGGAACTACCTGTATTTTATACACTTACTAAAGCTGAGTATGTTCAGAAACCTGAGTCAGCATCTTCCTAATTGTTATGCATTATAGAAAATATCCTCAGATATGAGATAACATTTTCATGGATGAATGAGGGTCATGGCATCTCTATTTGTCAGTCAGTAAAAATGGAAATGAAAAAGAAAAAGATGTTCAAATATACACACATAACTATAAATCAGAAATCATTCTGTAAGCAATTAAGTTAAATTACTTTCTTTCTCTAACTTAGTAAGGATGAGAATGTCACTGACAAATTAATATATCTACTTAAGAACAAGGAAATATATAAAGCTGCATAAAACTGAAAAATGTTATAAAGTGTTTTGTATCATTTCAAAATCCCTAAAAAATAACTGTTCTGTTAATAACCAAATAGCTCATACTTTTAGTAATTATAACCTTTTGCAGTACATCTGAATACTTCTTGCTAGGCTTCCTGTGCATTTCAAAACAAAAGTACACTTGTAGCAGTTCCCTGTAGGCTCATTTTTGGGGCCACAATTACACTCTAAATATTTGAGTGTACTCTTATTGAAGTTGTTAGAGCTATTCATATACATGAAGTGAAGCACATGCTTGAAATAAGGTGAAGGCTTCAACATAATTGTTGCAGAATTCCAAATTTTTAATTGTAGATATATAATATCATGAAATACCACATGGAAAATATCAATAGTAAAAAACAAAAGTAGGAACATTTCTTGGGACAACTTATGGTATTTTCATTTTTGTGTTGCTTCAGATTTTTCTCCACTATTTTTATGATGGTCCTTAAAGTTTATCTTCAGAAAAGAGATTAAAGAACTTTGGCAGAGCTTCTACAGTCAGTTTCCTGAAATAGCTGAGGGTCTAGCAGTGACACAAATAAACAGTCGAGTTGAATACAGGGCTTTGGCTGGTCCTTTTCACCAGCTGTACTAATAAATCAATTTGATGGTGTGGATCACTCTGATGCATTCCTTCCTCTAATGCTGCTAACTTGGAAGGGCTGTTGTTTTGCTATTGGACTTTCATTTGCAATACTGGCCAGCTGTTCTGAAAACCCAGATGTTTGAACAGAAAAATAAACAGATGACCTAACTGAGATAAAAAGTTTACAAAGGGCTTTATTTTTTCCTCTGCATAGTTGGCCTTCTGCATCAAAGCTTGGTAAATCTGAAATTCTGTGAGGCTAAAAATATTTCAGTTAAATCAGCCCCAAGCAGGCATACAAACACATTTAATACCATTTAAATGATTATTTGAGTATTTTACACAAGTCCTAAACTGCTTCAAAAGTACTTGTACAGTTCATTTGTATCATTTGAAACAAAGCTATTTTTGATAGCCTAACAGACTGAAATGGATTCTCCTGCTTTCATGTGTTTTACAATTAATATGGGTAACATGGGTAGCGAGTTATGTTCTGACCCTATTACAAATACACTCATTAAAAATTAAAATAAAAATTCTCATCTATGCACGTTTTATCTGAATCTAAATCCCTGGCAATCTTTTTTAGAGGATACACACATTCACTTTACTATGATATAGGAAGCCTCAAGAACTGCCTTGCTATTATAAGATTCAAGATATTTTCATTTCTGTTAAAGTATCTATTTAGTTGTGTATGCACAGCTACCTAATGTGCACAAAGTAACAGTGATTGCATGCGTTAAATCAGGTTTACCACTGAATGTCATTTTACACAAAATGTTATGTATGCAGTGCATGACACTCCACCCTTCTGTTATCCATTTAAACACTTAAATGGCCACTAACGATATAGCATGTGAAAGTCTCAGGATGATCAATGGTTTCACCTCCATAATTCTAAGTGTTAGCATTCCGGTTTTATAGCCTGAGAACCAAAGAAGAATGTGGCAGAAATAACTTGTAGACCATATCCTTATGTGCAACCAAGAATGAAATGCAGCTAGATGACTGGCAGCTAATGTTGATATGATTCTTCTGTGGCGACTGGGAACTTTTGTATGATTTATGAAGTAAATTTTTGTCTACAGATTATCAGTTTGTCCCTCAATCAAATCGTTTAGACAAAAGTCCATGCTTTGGTATGAGCTTTGGAGTTTCGACAAAGAGCTCATGTTTAGGTATCAGTTGCAGGCACTCAATGGCAATGCAAGGGGAGATGAAACTGTTTCTCCTTAGCCCTCACAGTAAATAGACGAGTAAAAAGCCAGTGAAAAGAGAAGCTACTGAGAAAGCAATTCAGAGCATAGATCTGATTTAGGTGCTCTGAATTACTCTAACCAAGCACAGTTTTGTGCCTAAGTGGTAGAACTCTTAGTGGGTTACAGCAGTTTTAGCTGCTATGCATGTGTAACATTAAGCCCATCCCACTAATATCAATTCTACAAAATCCTAACAGTTTGGCTTTAGTTAAATATACTACAGGCTAGCCATTAACACCTAAAACTAGGTGTTGCATGAAAAGGGGCAAAGCGGTTTTGGCAGAAGATAAACCCCCTTGCATTCTAACACTCCTCACTGAGGTGGGAGGCTAGGTGCGGCTCGGTTTAAACTCTGAGTGATGCCCAATTCAGCACTATCAGTCCAATCGCATTTAATATGTATTAAACTATTACGATTTGGATAC
>VWZL01000713.1:0-23166 GCA_013396915.1 Stercorarius parasiticus
CCAACCATGAAGATTCTATGAATGTTGAGAGCACTGTAAGTAAATAGTTAGTGTTTTTTGAAGAGGTCAGGAAATTGTCTTTTTGCAATAGACTGTCTATTGGGTAGTGGTCTCCTTGTGAACTACTTTAAATGCTGACAGTGTGTACTCCAGAGATGTACATGAGAATAATCTAAATGTGAATACATTGAACTGCATATCTAAGCAAGCTGGAAGAACGTTTTTTAGTATTGCTTTCTCTTACAAAACACTAGGGTAGGGAAGTTAGCTGAGAATGAAACAAAGAAATCATAAGAAAAAAAAAAGGAGAATAATCTATGAAATAAAAAACCCTATAGATTTTGAGGACATGGTAGAAAAGAAAACTCATTGTCTGTGATAAGCAAAAAAGTTTTTAATAAACAAATATGTTAAACAGCTCAAAGTAGAATGCAAGACTAGCAGAAATAAGTAAAGCAAGTGTTAGCCTTACTGAAATGTGCAAAGGCTCAAATAAATAAGAGAATCCTAATGTATGAAAATGTCAAAAAGATTTTAAAAAGAAGAAAAAAAAAAAAAAGACCTGAAAGAGGATGAGGAAAGATTAACAAAGAAATAAGAAAACAACTGGAGCATGGATGTATCAAACTGCATAGTATTTGATAAATTTTAATTCACATTGCTACTGATATTTTGACTCTTCTTATTTTGTGGTTGAAGAAATGTTTTTCTGAGCTTTAACAGTTTTCTGGAGTTTGTGTCTTTTTTTTTTCTTACTTGAAAAAGAAGACTATATTTCTTTTTTTCAGTGAAAAAGCAACATTGTAAAAGATGCAGAGAGAGTCAGGCAAAATACTTTGAGCTACTTTCTTTTAATTTGAACCTTCCAGAAGTTTAAAAATTTAAAAAGTAAAAATTACAATTTCAAAATAAAATGTAAATTCAAAATCAAGAGGTATCAAAAAGGAAAAAAAAAATCCATAAAAAATAATTCAAAATTAGAGAGTGAAGAAAAACAAACATTTTCATACTAGTAGTTCAATGTCTTTCCAGCTGACAATTTTCTGTTGAGAAAATATATTGTCAGAAAATCCCTTGCCAGCAGAAAGAACTACGTTTTGTGATGTTCTAGAAACAGGTTGCATATTTTCAAAAATGGCCTTTATCTCACTGTATGTTTTGTACAGAATCCAGCCCAGCAACCTGATTAGTGCCTCTGGATGCTGCTGAAATAAGTTCTGAATAGAAATTGTGAAACAGTACCAGTTCCAGGAGCTTTTTTCTTATTATACATCAGTTTTTGTAACCAAACACATAGTCCATCTGTCTGTGAGAAACTTATACAACAGCATATGCTCATAGATAAGTGGCAAAGAAATTTGAATTTAAATGTAAACATAGAGGTCAGAAACCAGAAATCCTATGCTGTATCTATTTAAGAGGCCTAATTTGTTTGTTCTTAAAGTTTCACTGTCTCATCTTCCTTTATCTTTCATTGGAAAGTTGTATAGGAAGTTTTCATACTTATGTGATCTGGTAATCACTTACAGGCTTCTGAAGCTTCATTTTGCAAAAATAAAGTTTGTTTACTTGGCATATGAAGAGGAGAAAAAAACAGAGGCAAAAGTAATTCATGGAAGGGGTTAAAAAGAAGAGAGAATGGCAAATACCACATTATTTCTTTCTTGTTTCCATGAAGATCGCATTTTGGAGATGACTGGTATTTGATCATTTCCTCTCAAATGAAAAACTTACTCAACATGTCATTTTGGCCTGGAAGAAAAATCGCTTTCTGTATTTTGATATTATGATATATTCTCTTGAATACTTCCCTGAAAACTCACTCTTTTCTTCTCGTAATTGGAAAATTTAATCTATCAACTAATCCATTATATATATATGAGAAAGGACGGAAGAATCACAGATTTATTTTTTTTTGTTTACATTTTCCTTTCACAGGTGGGTAATAAGTGCAGTCAAGGAGTTATTAATTGTTCGTTATTAGTGTGGCCAGGAGGACTAGGGAAGTGACTGTCCCTCTGTACTCAGCACTGGTGAGGCAGCACCTCGAGTGCTGTGTTCAGTTTTCTCACTACAAGACAGACATTGAGGTGCTGGAGCGTGTCCAGAGAAGGGCAACGAAGCTGGTGAAGGGTTTGGAGCACAAGTCTTATGAGGAGCGGCTGAGGGAACTGGGGCTGTTTAGTCTGGAGAAAAGGAGGCTGAGGGGAGACTTTACCACTCTCTACAACTACCTGAAACTGGAGGTATTTAAAAGAGATGCAGATCTCTTGTCACAAGTAACAAGCGATAGGATGAGGGAAATGGCCTACAGTTCCACCAGGGGAGGATTGGATTGGACTGGATATTAGGGGAAGTGGTTGAGTCACCACCCCTGGAGGTATTTAAAAGAGATGCAGATGTGGTGCATAGGGAGGTGGTTTAGTGGTGGAGTCAGGTTCACAGTTGGACTCTACCATCTTATAGATCTTTTCCAACCTAAATGATTTTTTACCACCAGTAGAAGGAACAAACTTTGAAGACCCCTGCAGCACTCATGTATATAAGGGTCCTTGCTAGGATCCCAACCTCATGACATTTATCTGTGCCCATGGCAGGAGAGTTGGAATTAGATGATCTTTAAGGTCCCTTCCAACCCAACTCATTCTATGATTCTATCATTCTATAGTGCAATTTCTTCAAGTAGACTTCACATTGCTGTGATGGATTGCTGTGAGCGGCAGTCCTCATGGAGTTTATCTTGGTGACAGTTCCTGCAAAAGCACCTCACTCCTTTTCCTTGCCTTTGTCGCTGCAGCTCCTGATCAAGAAGCATGCCAGGAAATAAAAATAATGAAAACTAGGAGGCATAATGTATTCTTAATTGTTCGTTACTAAGCAGACAGATTTTTTTTTTGGTGTCATTTACAGTAATACTTTCCTGTTTGAGTACCATCTTTTCTGTCTCTCTAATAACTTCTACAACAAAAGTCAAGAAAGGCTGCATGAGCTGTTTATGGTGATCATTCATATTCACCTGCTTAAAACAGTGAAGTTCCTTTAGCAGTGACTTTAAAGAGAGAGTAGGAGAAACTGCTGTAATACTCTGCTGATCAAAGAGGCACTCTTTCCTCTAGAAACTGTACTTCTGAAACATTCAATTCTCTTTTCTCTGACATCCAGTGGGTTAAATCTGCTCTTGCTTTGAGATCCAGGCTTAAGATCTCTCGGACTCTGTCTCCAGACTGTTACTCTATTTCTATCTTTTTTCCTTGCTTTCTGAAAAGACTTCATGATTTAAAGTTACCATATGTTTTAAGTCAGTTATAGGTAAAGCTTAATGCATTTGAACATGGAAAATTGTTCAATAAAAGTGTTAAAGTAACCATCTGAGCATAAATCGAACACAATATAAACTTGCTATGCCTAGGCCTTTAAAACAAACTTCTTAAAATCTCATATCTAAATCCTGACAATACCTTGTATCCTGCTGGTACCTATTTCCTTTTTCTCTTCTGTGATTATATGTAAAAGTCCTACCCTTTTCTTTTTCATCCCTACCTCCTTCCTTTTCCCTGCTTTTTTTTCCCTTCTCACCCTCCCTTTATTTCTTTCCTCTTCTTTTCTCCTTTCTGTTCCCCTCTTCCTCACTACCCCTTCCCCCTTACATCTTTTTCTGGTGGGCAAATATACACAGGTTCCACCTAGTTCTTTCAAAAGGCCTTCAATGGGAGTTCTCCCCAGCTTTGGGTGGTGTAGGTCATGGCAAACCCCTGTTCAGATGACTGGTTTTCCATAGCTCTTCGGGTGGTTTTGTACAAGTCACTTTATTGGGACGCAGTCACTAGAATTCCTTCAGAACCTTGGTGTTAATTCTGCAGTGATTTATTCAATTCATTCTCAGGGATACATAAAAGGCAAGAGAAAGCCCAAGTCATGAACTGTGATTGGAGTTAGAGGTGAAATAAACACTAGATTACTCAGAAGTGACAAAGGCTGTTGGGGAATATATGTATTCACTGTTTATCTGGAGAACTGCAGAATATAATGGTAGTAGCAGCAGGTCAAGTCACAGCTGTTTATTCAGCTTCCCACATGAGCTTTGCTGGCAGTGACCTGGTCTGGTTACATCATTCTTGATAATCAAACTCATAGTTTAAAGCCGAGACAGGTATGTTGACAAAAGCCATAACGCACTCAGGTAACCTCCTTCTGTCATAGTCCTTGAAATGGAATGATTGGACTTTTTCTCACAGATGGCAGTATAGAACACGTGTAGGTATTATCAGTCCTGAGTTTCTCAGCTCTTCTGTTTTGTATTGACAGTATCTATTTGACAGTTTCTGTGTGAAACTGTAGAAACCACTAACGGTAGAAATGTGGTTGATTCACACTTTCTAATTTTTATTTTTGCAAGTTATCTAAAACTTAGAGCTAGAAGTTACTATTTTTATTATTATTATTGTTATTAAATATGATTTATAATGCACTAAATCAATTTTCTTCTACTTTGCCCCTTCCTTTTTAAATGTGAAAATATTCTAGGGCTCTCAAGTACAGCAATATTTCTGTCATTCTAACAGTCACATTTGTATTCATTGTATTTATCTCCATTCTTACCATCTCTTTTAGTGGGAACACTGCATTGTCTGCTGGATGGAAATAAAAGATAAGAAAACAACAAAACCTCTGAGTCAGGAATAAAACCAGTTATTTAGGGCTCAATATTTCAAGGGGATTGCTTGTGGCTCCACAGGAGCTTGTGTTTGACAAGTTTGAATTTTGCATTACAAAACATTTGCTAAGGGAAGAATGTTTTTCGGCCCTGTACTAGAGGAGAGAGATGCAGTGGACCTTAAAACCACTGGCATAGCTCATTCTCACACTCGTATGGACACATCACAAATTTAATCTTGCACAATTCTCTCCCCAGCGCTTCATCTGCAGGAATACAGGTTTTTCAGTGGCTGTTTTTTGTTAACCAGTCTAGAAATTTGTCTGGCAGAGTCTCAGATATATGTAGTGCAATGACTGAGTTACATGAGAGAATCTAGGAGAATTGCTGAGGTATCAACAATTTTAAGACCAAAGCATTAAGACTTAAGAACATGCATATAATTGCTGTAGAAAAGACTTCTATGGATCCTTCTGGAGTAGGCTCTGGACGTCATTTCCATCCACTCTCCCCATGTGGATTCACTTGTTCAGTGTCTCCTAATGGCTGCTTGCCCTGCTAAGTATGCACCAACACATCTAAGGCAAATTGAGATAGCAGATGTGGTGTTAGTGAGCAATGGTAAATGGGAGCTACGATACAGTAAGTAGAGATATGTGGGATAAAAAGTGGGATAAGGATGTATGTGTGTCATCCCATTGTACAGGTAGGTGGCAGGAAATATGTAGGACAGAGGTCTATCATCACAAAGGAGGAGGCAATACACATTTTCTGCTATCTCTATGTGTCTAGGAGAGCTACTGCTGGAGATGGCACCTAATGGATATTGAGTATTATACCCCTTTTCATTCCTGAAGCTGCAGAGGGGAATAACCATTCTTCTGACTGTCCTCATGGGGATGTGATAGCTTAAATATGCTTGTGGGACATTCAGTTGTTCTATGAAAGGAAGTGATTCATCTGGATGGTCAAGGGGTCTTTCAGTTAGCACCAGCTTGTGCAGTGCTTCCATTTGCTGGGCCAGTGTTATCATTGTTGTCTCAATGTTTTTAGTGTAACTGCATCTGGCCCTGACTTGATTATGTGTGTAACAAGACTTGTGAATCAAACCATGATATCTCTTTTGGTTGGTTTATAGCTATAGTTCTGTTTCATGTGTTTATTTTAATTTTCATGCTGTCAGCTGGGAAGAAGAACACTTTATAGAATTATTGTTGGAGTTCTTTTCAGTTATAGCAAATGATCTAATCTGTACTCTGTTCCACTGTCTGTGAAATTGATTCTTTCTTTATGCTTCTCATTTTCTTTTCTTTTTTTTTTATTCAATTTAACTAAAGGGTGCATCTTTGTATTCTTAGTAATGAAATAAAAATTGCATGATAACTCAAAACATGAAGTGGGGTCCTAACTTGCTTAACCATTGTAAATAAAGTTTACATGACTTTGTAAATCCATCACTTCATGCAGATGACTTTTTAAAAATCCATCACTGCGTTGAAACAGGTTTATATGCCAGTCATTACATCATGTTGCCATAAAAAACATGCTAAGACATAGTCAGTTAAAAAATGAAAGATGAGATTGTCATAACCAGCTTTTTTATCGGTGTTTGCACAGTCTTTAAATGAAGTTGTCTTAGTTACGCATTCATTGCTTTGATGATATTTGTACAGAAAAGCTTACTGAGTTTCTCCAAAGCAAATTATGAGGTTACATATGCACAAATTAACTTCTATCATGCATTATGTTGATTGATGCAACTGAAGGGGTGAGGGGTTTTGAGACCTCTTATGACTACCTTCTCTTAGAGACTATAATCTGGTAAAACGTTACATAGTCAGAGTTAAAGATGCATAGAGGACATCTGTGCCATGAACTTCAATCTCGGGCAAAAGGTCTAGGATTCAGGATGTCCTGAGTCAGTGGCAAACTTTTGATCCACAGTACACAGGAGCTAACTATTTACTTTTGGTCATTCTCAGTTATGAAGATGCTTTTTCACAGTCATGCTCCCACGGTGGACCACACAGCCTGTCTGTGCCTTACTACCACTAAGTTCTAAAGTACAGGACTAGGATACAAAGTCTATATCTGATATTCATAGGTGAGGATGATATTGAAAGGAATCTTTTATTTAAATGTTTTGCCTTAATGGGACTTCTTGGGATTTTACCAAAATGTCTGGGAGTCTGTAAGCCACAGTTTCCAAATTATCATCTCGTCTTTTCTCTAAGAAACATCCCCTAAAAGGTTAAAATCTTTCCTGCAGTTTCTAGTAATTACGATTCGAAAACTTGACGCAATGTACCAAATAAGAAGAAAACAGAAAAATCACAACTCAGAAAGCAATATATTAAAAAGATGATAACATGTAAGTGTTCAATGAGTTCTAGAGACCTGGCTTATGATTTTTGAAGCCTCGTATTTGGTGAGACAATAATTTTAAGTCTCCCCAAACCTCCAGCTACAGCACGTCTGGTGCAGCCAGAGCTGGCTGGAGAATCAGCGCCATTCTGGAGAAAGGTTTTAGGCATTGAAATGTTTGTTGTCTTTTTTTCCAAAGTTGAACAACGAGAAAACCTTCCTAGTGTTCTCAGAAAAATGGAATTTTGTGAAAAAATTTGACTGAAACGTGAGCTGTTGGGTTTGGAAACTGTAAATGACCTGGTGTTTGGGTTCAGGCCTGGGGACACTCTTCCTGATCCAGAATTGCATGCTCCTATTTAAATATCTGTCCTGACTTATCTAGGGCAGAGCGCCTCATCCTAGATCAATCTGAATGGGGCAAATAAATGTCTTCGACACAGGCATTTTACCTACCAGGATATCTAATTCTTGATGCGCCTTCTCAAAATCTTCCCCACCAAAAATCTTGATACCTATTGCATTTTATGGAGTTTTTTAAACTTAAAAAAAAGAAAAATAACCCCTTAAGTAGCTGCATCTACATGGAAGTGTAGCTTGTGAATTTTTTGAGTTTATGCTATCGAATTAAACTCTTCTTACTTAGCAATGTAAGTGGCTTTTTCAAGTGAACTAATCCCTCTGTCACTCAAAGCCAAGACTCATGGCATATCAGTAAACTTAAAAGTTTGAGTACTGCTATTTTTTAAGTTGAGTTAACAGGTTCATCTGCCAGTAAGCTTGTGACCATAAGTAAGAAAACCAGCAATAAAAGTCATGGCAAAATAATGGCATAAATTTAAATAAATGCAATTATGTGAGAATTAAGAACATTCTGCAACTATTGCAAAAATGGGAAGGAATTACATTTTATTCTGGGCTTTGTTTCCTGTAACTTATTTCCTCAGCTCTGGTTTCCGCTGTTCATTACTGCTATATATATGAAATATCTTCTTGGGCTGTTACAGTCAATTAAACAATTAAATGTTAAGACAAAGAAAAATGAAAATAATTCTTAGTTCTAAGCACAGGATTCTTCGCTGGAGGGTAGGGAAAAAAACGTTTCCAGTATTTGAAGAGTATAAGATAGTATCTGTAATTCTTGTTGTTGTTAATATGAAGGTAGTCAAAGAATATTTTTGAGATAACAGAGACAAACCGTACCTGTAAACACATCTCTGGTGGTTGCTTATCCTTTTTGTTCCTTACTAGTCCAACTCCCAAAACTAGTGCAGAAGTTTCAGTGCAACCTGACAAGAAGAAAGTGGGAAAATGAAGAGGGTGGCAATGAAGTCTACAGACGCCCCTATGGTAAAAGACACTTTTCTCAGGAGCAAAAACTTGAGAGAGTTTGCTTTGTGTTTGAAGCTTTTCCCTGTAGCTCCTTTTGAATGTCCCACTGCAATACAGAACTTTGTGACTGCACTGGAAAAATTCATGGGTTCCCATCAGTTGCACAGCAAAAGCATTCAACTACAGGACTCTGTCCTTAATGTTATTTTTTATAAGGCTGCCAAAACCATGCAGGTATAAGGAGGCAGAAAAGGCAAAATCACAATGTAGTGAAGAAAAAAAGTATTAAAAAATAATAATCTTTATTCTTTTGGGAAACAAAGAAAGCATCAGCAAGTTTAAATTACACTAATCTGCAGATATGAAATATCACATAGGCTTATTCAATATACTTACTGTTTAAAGAAATATTTTTACAGCAAGATGCTTTTCAAATGGGCAATGTTTCCCAGTGTTGTGGGCTTTAGTTGCAATACGAGTTTGTCATTTCAGTAGTATAAATTTTAGTGTGGAAATCATAAAATCTGAATTATTGTCCTGGTTTGCCATTGGCTTGCTGCACAACCCTGTAAAGGTTCTTGCCCCCCTCAGTACTTCAATTGCTAATAGAAATCATAAAATCTGAATTATTATCCTGGTTTGCCATTGGCTTGCTGCACAACGTTGTAAAGGTTCTTGCCCTCCTCAGTACCTCAATTGCTAATAGAAAATATTTCTATAGTAAAGTTTTTCTTAAGACCAATGGAGGAAAAGCATGAAGTATAAATGATATTGTATTAAATCCTACTGTTCTGCCATAGCCAAAACAGTTAAGTTTTGTCTGAATAATGCTTGGAAATAACAAACTCTATTTATGATGACCATATTTGTCTCAGTCATAGAAATTACACCATTGAAAAGTTCTACTGGACTTCACAAGAGTTCCCTTTACTGATCTATGTTCATCAGTAAGTATTTGCTGAATTCAATTATTGAAGTCAAAACAGCTAAGCCAATTTATACCAGTTTCTGTTCTTAATATTTTAGCTATGAGATTTCACTTGCCCCCCAGCAGTTTTGATGACTAATACATCATTCCTGGGCTGAACAAATTATTTTTATGGCATATCTTTCTGGTTTATTTTTTTACAATATACACTTATTAAAACTCCTACTTCAAGCAGTAAATGCTAATACGGTTAAGCATATATACATATACTTCCACATATGCAGAATATTTTTTAATATTAGAGAACTCAGTCAGGCATTAAATATTTTTAAAGTGTTCTTTTGGAGTTTAAGAAATACATTTTGCATTTTTCTTTTGCAGTCTCGTCCCTCTGAAGCCCCAAATAAGACATTTCTATTAACATCTCTAGCAGACCTTGAGGGTAAAATTTCTAAACATTGCATTAGGGATGCAAGATTATTTTTTGATGGATTTTACATGCTCTTCTCCAGTATTATATGTTAAACATTTGTGCAACAGAATTTATTTGCTAAATGAACTGCTTGTAACAGAACATGTATGTTGAGTTGATATTAATATTCTTTGCAACATGATAATATTATTGTAACACAAAAAAACCCCAACAAACAAACAAACAAAAAAAGCAGGAGAATTTCCATTGTAGGATCTTGTTTCTGTTTTAACTACCTCATCATCCTACAGCGCATCTGAAGCATCCGAGTACATGTGTCTTGAACGCAGAGGAACTGATTCGGCCTAAATTAACTCTGAGCTGGGATAATGTCTTCTTTAAGAGATTCCTAAAGTAGAAAGTTACTTGCAGAATGTGCCTGATCTGTTGTATTAAGGCAATTAGGTGATAAAAGATAGAATTTCTTCAGGTGATCATTTATTTGGCAGAGAAGTAGGAACAGTAGTGGCAGCAGAGATGAAAAAGAGTGTGCTGGATTCAATAGCCCACAGGGGCTACACTTCCGTACTACAGAACAGGCAGTTATAGACCGCAGTGTAGGATTTTGTGTGTTTCACGTGATCTGTGATTTCTCCTGCTACTTAGATAGGAATCATTTTAACCAACATTCTCTGGGGTGTGATACTGGGAAAATAGTTCTGAATGACATTTAAATTATATGTTTTTTTCTCAGGAACAGAAATGATTTTAGTATCCCAAAGAAAATGTCCAGTAATCATGTTCACATTGAAATGGACCACATTGGCTCTGAAGAATAATGAGATATATCAGGATTTGAAATATGTGAATAATGTTTTGGACAAAACTGAGAATCAGTCTGAATTAAAGAAGATTGTCCATCTTCCAAACATTACTATCTTCATTTCTATAGTTGCTGTGGGTATTTTAGAGCTGATTTTGAATTCCAAGTTCGACTAGGTTTGTTCCACAGTTGGTAGCTGAAGTCACTGGTCAAGATCTGTAGTGCAATTTCAGGATTTTCTGATATCTGCTTTTTATGACACATTTGAGTTGGCCTGTAAGAGGTTCTGAACATACCTGAGATAAATCATAAATTGTTTAATAATTAAACACTCCCATCTATTTTCATTCTTGTTCTGTTGTCCATTTTCACAGAGGAGGAAGCTGAAGTTATGAATTCAGTTGGAGAACAGCTGGACACTTACGCCTTGTGTGATAAATTCAGTTCATCTTCATGTAAACAAAAATCAATATTAGTTCTGTCTATAGTATTCTGGAAGGAAAAAAAAGAAAGATTGTTAACCAAGTTTCTGATAAAATGTGCATCATTAACTTGCTAAAAACAACAAGAATGGAAAGAAACTTATGTGCTCTGTTTATTATGGAGTTTAAAAAGGTTATGTATATTATTCTTGTTAGTCAATGACACTTGCATGCTTCACGGATGATATGCTGCAGTGTGTAATATTAAGTCTCATTATGAAAACAAATAAAGTACTTTACTAAAATCAATATGACTTTGTATTATCTATTATCATGAAAAGTGTTACTGCAGTAAGCTAAATGATAAAATGTAGGCTACTTCTGAATGAAATAATACCTCAAAAAGTGTACTTAAAGCTTTATTTCTTTTTTGAAAACAAAAAAAATTATTTTGTGCATATATAAAGTATTGAAGTGAGAAGAGACATACAGTACATTTTGGCAAAGAAGCTCCTAAGAAAGATATGGAAAATAAGTAAAGTAATGAGTAAATCAGCTTTCATAGCAATAATAATTGACTCCCCAAATAATCATGTTCCTTTTAATAACTAAATAATACCAGCGTCCTACAAAAAAAAATATGAAAGCAAAGGAGAAATTCAATATTGCAGTCTTCAGCATATAGGTAGGCTTCATTCCACCCACCCTCAGACCTTGACAATGTGTACAGCTAAGGTGTTCTTCCTTTCCCTTTAGAATCAGTGGAGAGAAAAATACACACTTTTAGAGCACATTTATCTGACATATTTTAGACATCTTTTTTAAAATGAAAAGACTTGTCTGTGTCCTCCATGGACTATGAAGATACCTTAGGCTGACTAACCTATTGTGATGTAGGCAGATATTTATGTTATAGAGAGTACGAAAGATGACATTTTGTTTCTGAAATTCCATGGAATAAAAGCATGACAAGCAATAAGTATAAAGAAATATATTTAAAATTAAACACCACCTGCAACTGCAACACTATGCATTACAGCACTTCAGGAATTATTCAAAGAAATTGGCATTTACATGAAATTTACAAACTTGACTCTAAAGATCTCATAACCTAAGTGTAGGGAATGAAACAGCTGATGGAGAGGAACAGAGAAACAATGAGGCAATATCAGCCAGTTAGGCTGACACTAGACCTAGTGTATGAGCAGTTATAATCTAGTGCAATTTTGTAAAAATCACAGCTGTTCACAGATTGGCCATATGTTAGCTCATCTGAGACTTAATTCTTTAACTAAGAAGGAGTGGGACACCAACAACAGTCACTCCAAACTTCTTGTACAAAAGCAAGCAGATCTCATAAAGAAACAAAAACAAGTTTCTGTACTGTAAATTTTGATCAACTTTTGGTAGATCTGGCGAGTTAGGAACAGGGGTTGCCTTTCCCAGGAGAGTAGATTCTTGAGTCTTCTGTCTTTTTACTTATCCAGACTGTCTTTCTTCTATTAATTGCTCCTAATTTTGAGAGAGGGGGTAGGAAAAAGAGGAAGATTGTTTTTCCTCTCTTCCCAAAGCCTTCAAACAGTGATACCATTATGCAAGCAGCTTATCTATTGAGATATCCTTTGAGGCCATAGGTGCTCTATATCTCTCTTCCCTAAGCAAACACCACCAGAGAATTATTCTTTCTTACTCTGTGGGGACTAAGTCTTGTATATCAAAGCTTCATATCTCCTTTTCTAAAGCAAGATGGTCTGTCCTGAGCAGAGTTGATAGGTCGAGCGGTTCCTGTAAAATACCTTCTGTTGACAGTTTGATGAGTTATCCACATCTGTTGCCTGACTGCATAATATAAAGTCCATGATCCAGGACCAGAGCAGAAATTAAGTAGAGAGTCGTAGTTATTTCTTTATTCTTCGCCACTTTGGCTGCTTATATGATTCACAGGCCAAGATAATTCCCTCATAATTTTCAACATACTGTATTTCCATATATCTTAGTTTGGTTCTTAGATAACAGTCTAATCCCCTTTGAATGAAGTTTCATGACAAATACTCAGAAAGCCCACATCTTCACATAACTTGTAGCAATGGAAGAAGACTTCCCTGTGATTTGGTCAGACGAAAGAGAAAGAAAAAGAAAAGAAGCCCAGATGTATGAGGATGTATGGTGATACCATTTTGTTTGAAATTCTGTCAAAAGAATTAGGTTATGAGACAACCTAATCATATCTAATGACATTAATTTTCCAAGTCAAGGATTTGGAACCAACCATTTGACCATCCCAGTTTGCAGATCCCAGAGAGGGAATAGGTAACATTCTGTAAAACAGAAAAATATATCAGTTTTTCTGAAGTTATTGGGGGGGTTATTTGTTTGTTTGGGGTTTTTTTGCTCTTTTTCATTGTTTGGTTTTTTTTTTTTTTTGCTTATTGACTCATAGTATTAAGGTACTTATTTATATTTCCAAGGAATCTTCAAGCTTGTCTTGATTTTGATGTGATTTCTACTGAAAGATAGTTAATCACAATTTTGTGTTATGTTTCATCAGTTCTAACATGAGGGATCTATATCCCAAAGTCACAAATATATATGACAATACTAAGATCTCAATGGGTGCCTGTCACTTTCTCTATGAACTTAACTCATGCAAAACTGTCTTTAATCAGCTCTAAATAAAGAGAATAACAGAAAGAATATATGCCGGTCCAGATCCCTTTGAAAGGCCAAGAACAAAATTTGATTTATCATTTGAAAGGCAATGAGAGCTTTAAAATTCAAATGAATAATGTGTGAAGTGAATCATTTTGGCAAATATATAACACTTAAAAATTTTTGTTCAGTTTAGGACACAAACAGCTTTGTTGGTTTAGAACAAGTATCTATATAAAGTCTGAAGAGGTATTTGAACTTTGTTAGCTATATACTGAGAATGAATAATTTGACACTGAAGTTTAAACTATAGAAAATTTCCTTGGCACACTTGCATTAAATGAGGGTTTATAATTTACACAAAACATAACTACATTTTTAATAGGTAAAAAGCACATTAATCATTCAAGTGCTAGAGCATCCTTAGAAGAGTCACATTGCTATGCGTCAGTGTAAGGACTATTTATAGGCACACTGATTGTTTTAATTTCTGAGTGAACATAAATTCTACCAATTTAACCAAGTATTTAATAATTTAGACAACCACCCACCAATGAAAAATTATATGTTTTTATTTCCCTGACAAACAGGCTGACCTTTAAAATGAGAAACATTCTCTCTTTTATAGCTGCTGGATGAGGACATTTTAGCATTTGATTCTGTCTCAAGCATTTTCATTTAATTCTTTTTCCTGCATTCTTGAAGAGCCCTGCTGCGTTCCCGGTACCCTACATTTGACACAGACAATACATTATAATTCAACTCATATGTAGCTTAAAAAAGATGTAGATAACAATCCTAAACTAATTATAATATGTTTAAAGTAGCATATCAGCTTATAACTGTTACCACAGATCTGAAATGGGCAGTAAAGAGGACAGTTTCGTTATAGACAGCTACGTGTGTTCTACTGTGCCATCAAGGGATACTGAAATGTGCGCACTTAGAAGCGCTCTTTTGGGATTGCGACAGAAATTTTGGTTTGGTTTTTTGTCTGCGTAGCACAAATAACTCATAGTTTATGTTTCCTGCGGGGTAATTTAGGGGTGAGGTAACATCAGGAACAGAAGCACAGTAATCATTAACAAAAAAAAAAATCCAAAATTTGCTTCCTGAATGGGATGAGTATACTGGGTAGATTGTGATTTCTGTTCTAGGAAGAACACACACGTGTCACACACACACACACACACACACACACTCACAGTCACTGTACAGAACAAACTCACATCAGTCAAGGCTTCTGGTCCAGGTGTGACCAGTACCATAGACTTAAGGAAAGAAGACATTTGCTGCAGCTGGTCAAGGCGCCTGAGATCTGGCTGGTGGTCTGCCTGGCTTTATACATAGTAGTTTCACACTGGACTCAAGCTTTTGGCATGGCTTTGAATCCGTTCCCGCAAAGATGGGGAGGAACAAAAGAGGCTATTTTTTTCACTCTTTATTTTTAGTTTGGATGGTCACAAAACTTGCCAGTGGCCTTGGTGCTCATATTACACCCCAAGCTAACTAGTTTTTACCTAGATTAATATTAGTTTCTGGAATCCTGCTGTAAATATGTTATAAGTATGTAAAATTGTTAAGAATGCCTCTTCGGTTCTTTCTCGTGAAAACCTAAAACACTACAGCAGAGCAGATGTACTCCAGAGCTTTTGACCAAGCTGCCTCATAGCTATTACTGTGCTTTGGTTTTGGGTTTTTTTTGGTTGGGTTTTTTTTGTTTTGTTTTGGTTTGTTGTTTTTTTTTTTCCCCAGCAAATACCTGAACATATGAATGAGTTAGAACTGGGCAGATAGAGCCAAAGTCTCACCAATCTGAGCACTGATTTTGGGTGGTCTTCATCCAAAGATGTATGTTTTAAGTTAAGAACTATCCAAAACATGAGACTGGATGACAGTCAATGTTTAAAATATGTTCACAAGTTCTTTTAGGTTGTCTATTGTAACAAAACTCAAAGATATTCTGCAGTTCAAAGATGAAAATGAACATGCAAATTACAATGTCATCAAGCTCTCTACTACATTCAGTTACTGGATGTGTCTTTGAACTAGCATGTCTGTAGTGAAAGACAGTGAAATTTCTCTCAGCTATGACATCAATGCAATCAGTCTTTGCACCTTAAATTCCACCTTTGTGTTTAAAAGCAGAGTATAGCTTCTTTTGCTGTAAGAGTGAAGATAATGTTAGTGAAAAAAAGGTCAAATAAAGCCTTCTTCCCTTCACCCTTCCACCATTACTCTTTTTTTGTTGCTCTGGTTTTTATAATTCTGGGTGGGGTTGTTTGAGATTTACAGGCCTTTGAGTATGAGCTTTCTAACTCTATTCGTTTTAACTTAAATTTGAGCTTAGCTACATGCAAGACTTCTTTGTGGACCAACGCTGTCGTGTGCCAGTCTAGAATTCAGTTTTCTTCTATGGTAGGTTATTTTAAATATATTATTTTAATAATGATTTAAATGCCTTAATTAATTATTATTATGTTATTATAATTTTAATTATTATTAAGATCATTAAATTTAATGTAAGTTTCATTTAGTTTCTTCCCAAAGATAGTTTCAGTCTCACTCATTTTCATAAACTTTAAACCAAGTACACCCTTTGCAGTAAATCTAGAATTTCTGTTTTAGTAACCTAAAAAATACGAGACAATAATTCGCTTTAAAAAAGATGAAAAAAAGGAAATATGCAACATACATTAAGTCGGATTCTTACTATATACTTTAGAAATAACTTTACTGTAATAGTATCCAATCTACCCCCTTTGAAAGTCATCTGGTTTCTTGCCTGAAACTGGGAAGGAATCAGGTGATTCCTGTTAACATTATTTTAGACATTAGTAGGAAGGAAGTTGTGGAAAGAAGATGCAATTTTGCTATAGGATCTAAACCAGGTATGTTATGTTGTATACCCACTTTCTGCCATAGACAGATAAAGAGGAAACCTTCCAGAGCCCTAGCCAGTGGTGTGCTACGGAAAGGGTTTGTGTTGACTTTTGTGCTTCTGTTAATGAATCACAATCCAGGGAAAAGAACTAAAAAAGATTTAGTTAAAGTGCTGAATTTTTTGAGAGCTTCTGTGAAAACTCAATATAGAGTTAATATATGGAAAGTATTTGTTCTCTTGTAGGTAATAATTACATCTTTAGTCATTGTTTCTGTCAAGTCTCATTAGTATGAAAATTGAAATTAATTTAAGATACAGGAAAACTGTTGTTTTAAATTGGTTTTATTAGTTGAATAAAACTACGAGTTTTGTGGTATTCTCAGTTGTTGAAACTTCTACTTTTTACTTCAGAAATGTATGCTTCACAGCATCACTGTTACAAATACTGTGTGATTGATGAGTAGATTGTGAAAGTACAACTAAAGTGTCTCACCTAAATGTAAATTGAAACATTAGCATTTAAAAAGAAATTAAGTATTGACAGTAAAAGTAGGTAAGAATTTCACATTTAAATGAAAATTCATTTTCTATGAAATGAAGATATTTTATAAAAATTGAATTTTCTTTTCTCTTTTTTCCTTTTAAACAGTTCAAGCCCAGCAGAAATTGTGCTGACTAAAATGTCTAATTATTTTCCTATGTGTGTCCTAGGAATAACAGTGAAGGTCTTAATTTATTTTAAAGTCAAACTTTTGTTTAAAAAAGGATGTGTGCATGTCAGACTTTTTTTTTGTGATATGAATATGATAGGCTACATGGTACTTGGTCTAAGCACAGATTGAGATGTACTCAAATTTATTATGAAATATTTATTTTTAGACATTTCAATTAAAAAAAAAGACAAAAAAATGCTTCAAAGAGAAGAGAAACCATTTTCTGGACATATCCAATTGCCTCTCTCTACCATTTGCTGTCAGCATCTGTCTGGTAGTACCAATATTTGGTTACTTGCTAACTACTGTTTTTAATTTGGCAGTGGCAATTGCAAAATTGTCTGTCTCTGGGCAGCAGGCTCAGACTGATGTATCCAGCCAACATCTGCAGATCAGTCATGCATTCTTCTTAGCCACCACCTCCCTTATTAGTGCAGATACATAACTCTTCTTTTGGAAGGGATGAAAAGATGTATGGAACACAGAGAAATTGTTTGAGCAGCCAGGGATCGGGTTAGGAAAGCTAAAGCCCTGATAGAGTTAAATCTGGCCAAGGACATCAAGGGCAACAAGAAAAGCTTCTACACATACATCAGTGATGAAAGGAAGACTAGGGAAAATGTGGGCCCTCTCCAGAAGGTAATGGGAGACCTGGTTACCCGGGATATGGACAAGTCTGAGATACTCAATGTCATTTTTGCCTTGGTCTTCACCAGCAAGTGCTCTAGCCACCCTGCCCAAGCCACAGGAGGCAAAGGTAGGGACCAGGAGAATGAGGAACTGCCTGCTGTAGGGGAAGATCAGGTTTGAGATCAGCTGAGGAACCTGAAGGTGCACAAGTCCATGGGACCTGATGAGATACGTCCACGAGTCCTGAGGGAACTGGTGAATGAAGTTGCCAAGCCACTATGCATCAAATTTGAGAAGTGGTGGCAGTCCGGTGAAGTTCCTGCTGATTGGAAAAGGTGAAACATAGCCTCCATTTTTAAAAAGGGAAAAAAGGAAGATCTGGGGAACTACAGGCCAGTCAGTCTCACCCCTGTGCCCGGATCATGGAGCAGGTCCTTCTGGAAACCATGACAAGGCACATGGAAAATAAGGAGATGACTGGTGACAGCCAACATGGCTTCACAAAGTTCACAAAGGGCAAATTGCGTCTGACAAATTTGGTGGCCTTCTATAACAGTGTTACAGCATTAGTGAATAAGGGAAGAGCAAATGATATCATATACCTGGACTTGTGCAAAGCATTTGACTCTGTCCCACAGGACATCCTTGTCTCTAAATTGGAGAGATGTGGTTTTGACAGATGGACCACTTGGTGGATAAGGAGTTGGCTGGATGGTAGCACTCAAAGACTTGCAGTCAACAGCTCGATGTCCAAGTGCAAACCAGCGACAAGTGGCATTCCTCAGGGGTTGGTACTAGGACCAGTGCTGTTTAACATCTTTGACAGCGACATGGACAGTGGGATTGAGTGCACCCTCAGCAAGTTTGCCGATGACATCAAGCTTTGTGGCATGGTCGACATGCTGGAGGGAAGGGATGCCATCGAGAGGGACCTGGAAAGGCTTGAGAGGTGGGCCTATGCAAACCTCATGAAGTTCAACAAGGCCAAGTGCAAGTCATGCATATGGGTCAGGGCAATCCCAGGCACAAATACAGGCTGGGTGGAGAATGGCATGAGAGCAGCCCTAAGGAGAAGGACTTGGGGTTGTTGGTGGATGACAAGCTCAACATGAGCCAGCAATGCGCGCTTGCGTACAGAAAGCCAACCACACCCTGAGCTGCATCAAAAGAAGCATGGCCAGCAGGGTCAGGGAAGTGATTCTGCCCTGGTAGGCGCACCTCTTCTATGAAGACAGGCTGAAAGAGTTGAGAAGGCTCCAGGTACACCTTATAGCAGCCTTCCAGTACCTAAAGGGGGCCTACAGGATGAATGAGGAGGGATCCTTATGAGGGAGTGTAGTGATAGGACAAGGGGTAATGGTTTTAGGCTGAAAGAGGGTAGATTTAGATCAAAAATTAGGAAGAAATTCTTTACTGTGAGGGTGGTGAGACACTGGAATAGGTTGCTCAGAGAAGCTGTGTATTCTCCATCCCTGGAACTGTTCAAGACCAGGCTGGATGGGGCTTTGAGCAACCTGGTCTAGTGTGTGGTGTCTCTGCCCATGGCAGGGGTGTTGGAACTAGGTGACCTTTAAGGTCCTTTCCAACTCTAACCATTCTATGATTCCATGATTCTATGACCTACAATATAGTGGTTTATTTAGTGATTATATGATACATTTTGAAATGCTCATGGACAGTCAAAGGAAAAAGTTTCATTATCATAGCCATGTCATATTTAAACAGATGTACATAAAAGGAAGAGTGAGGTAGTAATTTCATCTTCTTATATTCTAACTTTGTGACTGTTAGGATAAGAAAATATTATTTTTTATACCCCCAAAAAAATTGGTTCACTAATTCTTAATTAAAAATGTGGTATCTTGATGCCACAGACAGACCCGATGACCAGCCAGATGTTCTCAACTTGGTATTTCAGAAGATGCCATCAAATATAGTCAGGAGTACATAGATATAATGGGAACAAAACATAAAACTGATGCAGAAAGTAAACTGAATGTTAATGTCTTTGAATATATGTGACAGCATAATAAGATGAATGAATAGAAATGGAGGACGAACAAATTCAGTTGAGAAATACAGTGTATACTTATAACAGAGAGTACAATTAACCTTTGGGAAATGTACCTAGAGAGCTAGCGGATATTTCATTATGTGAAATTTTAAAACTGAAATTGGTTGAAGATTATTTATGTTCTTAAGTACCATACTATACCTGTATCAGAAATTAGGGTCTCGGTGCAGGAATTAATGAATGTAATTATTTTGTCTGTTTTATGCAGTAGATCAGAATACAGAGTATACTTCTGTCTGCTTCTGACTAAACATTTAGGTAGCTGATGATTATTTCATAAGTATCTCCAATTCCAGTTTTCTGAACTCCCTTTGCAATCTTTTTCACTTGAATTCGAGTCATTCAGGTTCTATAGAAACATGTCTATGTCCTGTAGCATCAAACATACCATGGTTTGAGTTGGACTTTTTAAAATAACATTCTTTTAATGAAGTAGATCTACATTTTGATATAAAATCAGCCTAAGAAATCTAGCAGTCTTTTAGTGCACAGGATATTTGTCAAGGAATTGTATTGTTGGTGAGAGAGTCTTTGGCCTCAACCTGAGATTTTCTTCTGTTCCTTTTTTTAGTCTTAAGGACTTTCAAGGACTTTGACTATTACACTGTCATACATGAGACTGTAAGAAGAACAGCTAGAAGACCATCATCTTCTGCTCAGTATTTTGAAAACCAAACCATGGAATAGCTAGTGTTTTACCATTGTCTAGATCCTTTTCCAGAATATCATCTTTGATTCATAGTTTTCTCTAAAATAAAAGAGAAATTCCAGATGCCAACTTTAATTTTATTTTTCAAAATGCTGATCAAAACAAGAAGTACTAAGATCCGTTTGCGTATACCAAGTGAATGGTTTGGTTAATAGCTGGTTATATAAACCCAAACATCACTAAGTAGGAAGGCAAGAATTTCAAACAGAACTACTAGAGAATACTAATTGCAAGAATGACATATTGCAGGGATCAATAGTAGCAAGGTACAAGAAGAATGGTAACAGAAAATATCAATATAGAAATATTAGATCCTCTTTAAAGTGCATGCGGAGAGACAATTGTACTTGATGTCAGACAAGTACTTCTGGCAGTCTTTCTATTTTGGGGGGGCTGAGGGGAGGGGGTAAGGGATGAAAACCAGCATGCCTTTAACATCATCTGCATTGAAATGAACGCACCCAGCTTTTGCTAGTGTAATAGTTTACTTGTTTGTTAAGTATTCCAAATATGTTGTCATTGTGCGCATAAAAAGGCACGACATTTTTAAGCAAATTATACTTACCAGCAAATAGATAAATAATTTGTTATGAGATTACATGTGTAATGTAATTCAGATTACATCTGAAAATGACAAGGAAATATTTTATTTAGCATTTATTTGTGTCTAGAATAGCAAACTGTAATTAGTGTTGGATTCTTAAGACTAGTTTAGTGACTTTTATATTAATGCTGCTAGGTATGCTGGTCAGGACTCTTACAGGTTAGTAATTGCAGCGTTATCAGGTAAACCAGCCTTTTCTCAGTGTAGCTGGAGCTGTACTAACCCGTTGTAGATGGACTCTTCCTAGGCTTAGACTTACAAGAACAGCAATCTCTTGACAGAGATAAAAAGGAAAAGCTACTATACAAAAACACACAATAAATTCTTCCTAAATATTTCTGGAGAATGGAAGGAAATACATTTAAAGTGCTGTGACAATATACGATGGCAATTGTGCTAACTGCAGAAAGGAAGTAATATTGCTAATGTGTTGCTTTCAAGATCAGCAATGCCAACTTTTCAGCTTCTCTCTTTAATTACGTCTCAGGCTAATACAGGCAATACTTACACTTAACTGAAAGAAATAACAAAAGTAGATAATATTATATACTAGTAATTTCTAACTATAAGGCTAAAAGTCTTCATTGTTTTCAAGAGGAAAAAAATGAAATTTTTCATCACTTTAGGTTTAGAATATGGTTTGAATATATATTCAGACTTGCTTTTATGTTCAAGTGTATGTTTCTTTTTTCATGGGTAGTTATATGCTGGGATTTATATTTTTTGTATTTATTTGCATCAGGACCAGGCTAAGGCTCAGGAATTCAAACAGATGAACAGAATATTTTCATTGTCATTTAATCCCATAGGTGCTTTAGCATTTGTTGCTGAAGGATCTAGAAGAAACTTTGTTTTACTAGAATTCTAATTAGCACTTCTAAAAGTCTTGATTTTGCAATGTATTCTAACGAAAACCTTCATTTAAAATATTGTTTAGTAGTTTCTATGGTGATTTCAGGACGTAAAATACAATAAACTGCTGGTTCCAGGAATAAACTTCTGGAATGTGGTTAGTGTTTTTGAGTGTTACAGTTCAAGATGCTCAAGTTATGAAGAAATGTAGCCCAAACACTGATCACTTTTCAAAGTGTATAGAATAATAGAAATCAAAGCTGTATCTGCTGCTTAATGCTTTTCCACAGTCAAGTGAAAGGCCATAGCACTACTTTTTGCAACCTTCTAATTTCTAAATCACACAACATCTATTTGGTTTTGCTTTTTTTGTGTTTTGTTTTGTTTTTTAATAGATATATATTTTACTTTCCTCTAAATATTCCTTGATGGCCCTATATATTCAAATGAGAACACTGATATTCTGTACTGTTTATGAATGGAGCTGGTAATAGCTACTTGTGTCTATGGTTGCCAAATATTTTCTATAACTATACCCTGAAATGTGACTGAATAGCTGACCAAATATTAGTGGTTTTTCAAAACCAGGCCCTAGCTTTTGCTCATAATTCAATAATACCACATTTATCAAGATCCTCTCAAAAAAAGTTAGATTTTTTTTTTCCCACTCCTGTAGCCTGTTTTAGAACCCAGTCTATTCATACAACTACTTATAGCTTTGCCAGTCTCTAGCCATTTGGCTGATGTTTTACATGGTGAATGTTTCCCTCAGGACAACTATTTTTGGAGAAGTTTCAGCTAAAATAGTTCAGCTGTTTCCAGGAAAGGCTAGTGAAATATATATTGCTTTACCCATCCATATTCATAAGATGTAATTCTGATTACTTCTTTCCTACTTCTGGATTGAAAGAATAAAATCATTCAGACCATCCTATCCACCATTAGTAAACACTATTTTGCTGAGGAATTTTGAAGTATCAAGGTGCTAAAAGATTACCATTCCATAAAAAACAGCAAAACCAAACAATACTCTTCTCTCTTCTCTCTTCTCTCTTCTCTCTTCTCTCTTCTCTCTTCTCTCTTCTCTCTTCTCTCTTCTCTCTTCTCTCTTCTCTC
>VWZL01000713.1:23249-59428 GCA_013396915.1 Stercorarius parasiticus
TCTTTCAAGAGGATAATTCCAGAGCTGCTCTAGAAATTATTTATAGCATTTTTATTTTTCTGTTATCTTTTCTTCTTCCCTCTACTTTGAACTGAAAAAACCAAAAACCTGTGTAAACTGTGTGTTGAATTAGGAACTCAATCACGCAGTGTTCAGTGACTAGAGTTTGAACCAGAACCAACTCAGCCATTCTGTTTAAAGGGGATTTTTGTGGGTTTTGTTTTGTTTGTTTGTATTTTGGTTTGGTTTTGGTTTGGTTTGGCATGGTTTTTTTAGTCATTTGTTATTGAACAATTTTCTCAGCATTTGTTCCAGTAGAAATCACATACCTGGATAGAATCTATTTTCTGGGTATTTTTTTGTATGCAGTTAAACACACAAAACAAATAGCCTTATTGGAGGACCAATGCACACCTAGTTCTGATTACATATTTCTCCTGCGTGGCACATCTGTGCAAAATATTTAGGTTTACTGTACTATCCCATTGCCACAAGGCCTTTCTACCTACTCACATTCCATGTGTTGTCTACCAGGACCCTCAGGCCTCCTTTATGCAAAACTTCCTAACCAGTGGTTCCCTAGCGGGTACTGTCACATGGGATTGTTTTGCCCAGTTCTTATCATTTTTATTTGCAGGAATTTATGAATGTTTTGCAAGCAACAAATTTACGAATGTTCTGCAAGATCACTGTAAGAAGCAGCCTTGCCCTCCAGCATATATGTTACTCAGTTTGGTATCAGCTATGAGTTTTCAAAAGGTGCCTTCTGTCCCATCACCTAGGTCATTGTAGAAGAAGTTAAACAACATCAGCACCCTGAACAATGCCAATGAATACTGGACATCAGCTGATCTGCTGCTCATCACAATCTTTTCAGCTAAGATGTACAGTCAACTTTTCACACACCCTTCTTAGTTTTCCTATTAAAACCATGACTCTATAGTTTGATTGCAAGGATATTCTGAAAACCCAGATGGAAAGTCTTGCTAACTTGACAATAAATAACATCCACAGTACTTCCCTCTTCCATTGAGGCAGTTGTCTCATCAGAAAAGGCAAAGCACCTGATTAGTACCAGGGATGTAATTTACTAGAAGGGCAGCAAAATTAATATACATTGTATATGGCAAATCTAATTACACGTTATGTCTTCAAAGTTTCCCTTGTATAACCAGAAAAGGAAAGTACTCCTGTAATGTTCCCTTAAGATGGCTATTATAGTTTGTCATCTGGTACAGGGACATTTATTTGACTCCCAAATGTGAGTTCAAGACAATGTAGGGAACCTGCTCCAAAAAAGATAAAGGAATCCATACAACTAAGCTTAAAAGCACTGTACAAAAAACATTCAGATGGAACTCCTCAGATTAATTTAAAAAAACATAGATAGTACCTGAAAGAAGTATATAAATAACATATTTTTATAAACTTCACAGAAATAAAAGATTCTATAACATAGTTTTATAAATTTCACAGAAATAAAAGATTCTTAATACTCATTTTTTTGTGAAGTTTAGAATGCTAGACAAAGATAATTTTTATTAGCTAATATTTCTAATAGAAATACCACTTGAGCAAAGTGTTAAATTGTGAGGCAGTAAGTTTCTCCTTGAATTCTCAATTGGGAATCTCAGTGTGGCTTCAGTGCCAGAAGAATTTAATGATAGAGACATTCTTTTATTTTATAATCACTAATATATAGTTGAATTCTTAGAAATATGGCAAACTGGTACTTAATTTATCACTCTGTCTCTGATGTGGCAAGAGCTATGGAATTTAAGTCATAAGTGAGATGTAAGGATAAGATTCAAGTTTGTCCTATAATTACATTGTCATTCAGTATGAGAACATCATGGATATCAGACTGCATGCACATACAGTGCACTTAAATTTTTGATTCCCTGGGTGGTCTAGGAACTCCCCACCTTGTCTCTGAATAGATGAGACAATGAACTGATTTGGACAAGGGACTCACCTTAGACAAGGTAATTACCTGAACTTCCAGCTACCCTCACAGCAAAGCCTTTGACTATTCCTGCAGGTGAGTAACAGCCATTGTGTGTACATTTGATATGTTGATTAGCCTCCTGGGTGAAGAATTTATCAGTTGCAGGAATTATTGCTTCTGCAGGCTCTTGTCTATGATAATTTCCTTGTATACTCCTTCTTTTGACATCTGTATCTCTTTTGCCTAACTTTTTTTAGAAGACTTATAAGATCTATAATACCTCCTAAAATTTAGAGGTTTCTTAAAATATCTGTGAACATTTATCACTATTATCAACAGTTTACAGTAATAGTAATATTAATCAACATAAAAACTATTACATTGTGATATAGTGAATGCATTTAATTTTGCACCCATGTTTAATTTTATAGTCCATTCTCTAGTGTTGCTTTGGCTAGTATAAATTAACATTTTCAGTGGTGGTGCCAAGGCAGTATTTGGGGCATTCTACCACAGATTACATCCAGAAGGTTATAGGGACATGACTGGACTTGGTTTGGCTATTCATTGTCCAATGTTATCCTAACAAGTTTCGTACCTTTCATAAACACTCTATTGTTTGACTCCAGATCATGCAACACCATTATGTACATTCTCTGAAAATATTCTTTACTTCAGACTTTTTGAACCAATAGGATTTCATCTTAATGTTAGAGTGGTATTTCTCATGACACAGTAATGGCCCAGGTCAAAACACTGTTGTAGTTTGGATGCCACTCGGCTCAGGGGCAGACAGCTGCCCCAGTCCCTGCTTTATTTTGTAGGAGAGGCATAGACAGCAGTTGCAGCCCCTTAACTTCTGGAGGGCAAGACTTTTGGTTACTAATATGATGGCTTAGAAAAAACTTGTTTTTCAGGGGATTGCAGTAAAAGACACCATCAAATCCATACCTTTCCAATTTAGGGAGAAGGATGTTGCGGGGGACTGTGTCAAGTGCCTTACAGAAGACCAGGTAGAGGACATCCATAGCTCTTCCCTTGTTCACTGATGTAGTCACTTCGTCATAGAAGGCCACTAAGTTAGTCAGGCAGGACTTGGCCTTGGTGAAGCCATGCTGGCTGTCTCAAAAGACCACCTTGTCCTCCATGAGTCTTAGCATAGCCTCTAGGAGGATCTGTTCTATGATCTTCCCAGACACAGAGGTGAGGCTGACACGTCAGCTGTAGACCTTTGTTCCTTATACGACAAAATTATGTATGTTGCTCTGATTTCTTCTTTCTCTATGAGTTGTTGCATTAAATTACTATGAGTCAGGTGTGTTGAGCTTTTAACCTGCATTTGGTTGAGAATCTCAATTTTTAGTTATTCTTCAAAAATACTAGATAAAAGCTTCAGGAATCTTTTGAATGAAGTGTCATATAAATGTGAGATCATTCCTATTCTTTTTTAAGAATGTTAGAAATGATAAGAAATAGTAATTTCCTCTCCATATTTCATTACTAATTTACTTAGGTGACTATACCTTTGTAAAAATTATTAAGTACTGACCAATTTTAAAACGAATATTAAAATCAGGGGTGCTAGTAGTTTGCTTGTTATATCATTTTCTTTTGATCTTCCCTGAGTCCACTGTTGAATGTTGTGAAAATTCAGTGTTATTTTTCTAATGTAAAAATATCATGGTGCAAAATAATGTTTTCCTACCAAACTAACACATGAAGTTTCTCAGGTTTCGTAAAAGGGCCTATGTGACTTATACGCCTTATTTACTGAGAGATCAGTCTGAAGTGTTCTTGATGACAGCTTGAATTAACTGAAGTGGAACTGTTCCTCACAACAGTTGTCCTCAAGACTGCTCAGAGGGTTTGGGGTTTTTTTTCAGTTTCTGACTGTGTTGTTAAATTGGTAGAAAATGGAGAAAAGTACAGTAAAATTCTAAATGGCTTCTGAAAGCCAGTGACTTGAAAATGATACTACAAATATCAAATACTACTGTGATCAAAATTTTTTGACCTGTTGTGTTCTCGAGGGCAAGTCTTCTGAAGACAAACATTCAAAGTTGAAAGTAGTTGTTAATGGATCTGTCCCTTTACCTAAACTATAGCAAATTCAGAAATAAAGATATACAGTTTCCCCATGTTCATCAATAATTTCATGATCATACAATTTTTATATCTATAGTCATTGCCTAGCAGTTAAACATTCATTCAAGAGAGATTTTATGCATTCGGAGAACAGACCTGCAACAGCTCGTGATTCGGCTGTTAGCCAAGATATTTAGAATGGAAGATGTTTATCTCACTTAGCATCTCTCACATAATAGTAAACTCAATCTTCTATATCACTCAGATAAGATTCCCATATCAAAAATATAAAAAGTGACTAATTATTTTGGATGCCTGTATTTTCAGATGGGCCCCTGCAGTAAATCCTTCCCTCCCTTCTCCCTCACCCTTTATTTTTTTTCTTGTTTTTCAGGAACTGCTGAGCAATCTTTCTGTGAAGGTCAAGAGAGAGATTCAGAGCTTGAGATCGGAGTCTGGAAATTTGTTAGTAAATTCTCAGGATGCTAGTTAAAAAGAGTTATAACTAATTTTAGTGTTAAAAAAAAAGTGAGAGAAAGAAATCTTAAGATTGTGTAGGGAATCAACAGTTTAATACATAGAATAAAAAGTAAAAGGAAGTTAAAATAAAAAATACACTTAAAGGAGAAAAAAATAGTAAATTTCAGACCTACTGATATCTTTGAGAAACTTATAGGTAAACTAGTGCAGGCAGAGAGTGGGATTAAACTTTAAGAAATGAGTGATTATCTTGAATTTCAGTATTCAGATGGGAATTACCATGGTGTATATCAATGGTGAAGGAATAGCTGGATCCCGATATTGTTCTGGCTATGAATGAAGAAACCAGCACTGAGACATTTTTAATCCAGGAAGAGAAGAGGAGACAGCTCTGTTACCAAGTATAAATATAAATTAATATTCCTCATACTTTGATAATGATTACAGGGAAAATGAAAGAAAGATAATAAAAATGTTGAGGGATTAGTGATTTATTTTTTTTAATGACGAAACTATATTTTTTAAAATATTGCTGAAAAATCTCTCTAATTTAGTTGTGCATGAATGGCAATTTCTCACAAAGTTTCTTTGTAAGTTTTCAAAAAGTTCCCCAAAAGTGACTCAATCCCAGTGCTCAAAAAATTTTGGGAAATAAAACGTTCCATCTCCACCTGTATTCTCACTGGGTCATTTGTCCACTTTGAGAGGAGAAAAAACTAAACAAGCAGGCAAAAAACCCTTGTTAAAACAAACATTTTTAGTCACACTGTGTAAAAAGTTTTACCACTGCCCTCCAGTTAGTAATTTTTTAACATATTGCAAAGTGTTTACATAGTCCAGTCGAAACTCTCAGGGTTTTTACCTAAGCCATGGGACATGGAGGGAAACAGAGATCTTCAAGGAGAAAATAGCTTAGAGAAGTGTCTGATTCTGATCCAGCCTTTTCCTCCTAAGGACTTTGGGCATTTGTAGTTGAAAAGGGAAACAAAAAATGTTTTGCTACATTTGATCTCCCATCTCACAAAAATTCCATAGGAAAAAAAATACAAGCAAAACTATTTCAGCAGGTGAAAATTCAGTAATTTTCTTCTAGGACTGGGGTCACTTTGTCCACAGAAACTATTTTTAGCCTAAAAGAGTTGAACTGCTGCAGAGAGAAAGAAACTGTTATTTAAGGAACTGATTCAGAATCCAAAATGGGTGTGAGTGCCCTGAGCTTTTCTCTGAGGGAATATCTCTCTTAGGAGTATAGAAAACCTTGGAAGACTTATCTCCCTAAACTAAATTTAGGTTTTTATTTCTTCCCACTGGGAATGTTCTTAATATCAACAAAAGTATGAGTTACTGATTAAGCTTCCATCATTATCAGTATATTCCAATACCTGTCTTCCAATTTTTGATGCTCTGAGAAATAATTTACTGAGAACGTTATCTTTTGAGGCACTAGGGGTTTAGTTTAGTGCAGCAAATCACATAAACATAAGCATAACCCTTATTTTAAGTATTTAAGTCAGCACTACTTACACACAAGGATTAGCACAATATTGAATCGTGCATCACGCACTTCCTTGAATTAAGGGGGAAGCATTTAGAACCTCTTAGAAAGGAGTCTTATAAAATGATAACAAAGCAATATACATATTTAAATGTTTACTTGAGAAATATATTTTTGCTGCAGCAAGGAACTCAATTTTGGACTGACTTGATTATCGTCTTGTTCAATAAAGCTTTAAAATTTGTTATAAATGTAAGAAGCAAGTACAATTTCACATGCTATAGCACCTATCATCCAGATGACATATAAAAAATCCCAGATATGAGCCACAACTGTTTGAAATAAGGTGCGTGTTTGTGATCATCACTTTTAATCTGACTTGATAAAGTCAAGTCCGTATATTATGTGTTTTAGCTGGATAATAATTTTTAAATTTGAGAAAAATCTTTTCTTATGTGTGACTTTACTATTAAATCATTCATATTATCCTGTATAAATATCTGAAGGCAGAGAGCAGTGACAGTAACTTCAGATCTACAATAGCAATTTAATCACACACAGTCTGGGAACAACTTACTAAACACCTTATGGTAGATGAAAATTTACTAAATTGAATTTTGTTGTTCATTTTGCACAAAATTCATGTTCAGTGCAGCGACAGCTGATACCTCATAAAATCTATTCTAAAAGGTATTACTTAGAGGAATTGAAGGACTTTCCACCTTTCCTGAGATTCTATTGAAAACAGCAAGAATAAGACTAATTGTTTGTCCAAACCATAATAATTTTTTTTTTTTTTTTAAACAATGGTATTTCAGGTAGAAAAGGAAAGTGAAGGTACGATTTGGAGTTCAGGTAGTGGCAAGAGCAGAATTTGTAGAAGGCATTGGAAAGCAGTACCAGAGATAAAACACACAACTAAACCACTAAAAAACCCCAACCAAATACGATTCACCTAATACAGTACAGTATTTCTGACTCAATACTGAAAACAATGTTCAGAAGTATTTCTTTTCCCTCTAACTTAATGACTTTGCGGGGGTGAGAGGTGGTGTAGTTAGAGCTTTGAAAGGAGGTTTACACAGAATTTTAAACTTGCATTGTTCTGTGTTTCAATGTGTGATGAGAATCTCAGATAGAAGCTTTATTAATACGTGGAAGTCATTGCCATGATATGCTTCTAGAGACAAATATCAGTGCTAATGTGTGTGACTGTTATCTTCATTCCTACATTTAGGATACGTGATTTAGGATGTGTGATCTTTGGGTATCATCCATATGAAGCTAAGAATTACCATGTTTGGGAGGTGAGGAAAGAAAATAAAATAAAAAAGAAGGAAATAAATTATGAGTACCACTAAGAACAAAAAAATACTAAGGCATCAAAGTGAGGGAATATTCCCCAAATGACCGAGCTTCATACCTAAATCCTTTCTGATTCTTTTTTATTTTTTCCCTTTCTGAGATGAGAATCCCAGGCTTTCCAAAATGACTGGCTAATTTGATGATACGAGGAGTGTCTTTACTCTCTCTTCTTAGATCTTTTGAACAATGCAGGTGAGACTTAGAAAGGATTGCCTGAGAGGCTGTAGAGTCCTCATTAATGGAGGTCTTTAATAACACATTAAAAAAACCCAGTCAAAACAGCAGAGACACATTTGATCCAATGCATAAGTGGATTTTCTATGGAGCCGTGAGTTGTATCAATTCCCTGACCACTAGGCTACCTAATAAATTTCCCTGACTCTTTCTATCTTTACATATTTAGTAACTGCAGCAGGACATTCATACTAGCATAAGGTGTGACCATGACTTTCACTATATCTGTGGAAACTAAATTCGACATATGCAAATGTATTAAAGAAGGAACTTTCTCACTCCCAAATGAACAGTCCAGTCTTCCACTACAGCTTCATGTCTTTATTTTTCAGTCCCTATAAGGATCTTGCAAGCTAGCAACAAAGTAAGTACACTCTGTATGGCAAACAATATCATCCTTTGAAGCTATCAGAATTTTACATTAATGTGCAGTCCTTTTCCAATTTCAGTAGCATATATAGGTGTACTTATACTGAAGAATTAGGATGACTTCTATGATTTTCAGTGTCATTCAAGAAATCAAAAAGGCTTTCCCTCCAACATAAGAAAGGATCAAATATCTTTCTGCTGTTTCTGACTGGTTTGTTTAATGTGTTCCTGAAGACCTCTAGTAATTAGGACTTTACAGCCTCTCAGGCAATCTCTTTCTAAGTCTCACCAGCATTACCACTAGAAAGCTTTTTTCCTAATGTTTAATTTATAGGGATTTTTTTCTGTAATTTAGATCTATATTTTTTGTCTTTTCCACTATAAATATAAAAAAAACAAAAACAAAAAACCAACACATTTGCAGGAGCCTTTTACATGCTTCAAAACAGTTACAAACCTACTTGATCTTCCCTAGGATAACAATTCCAGATCATTCAGGCTCTTGTTAGACAGCATGTTTAGTTTGTTTTTATCAGTCTCTTGTGCAATTAGCTTAGTAAGCCCATATCTTTCTATTTTACTTTGTCTGAGCCTTACCTATGTTGAAGAAAGCAGAAAGATTACGTTCCTACATGCTGCACTGTTGTTTACACAGCCCAGCATGTCTTTTCAGCAACATCGTTTCATTTGTTGACTTGTTTACAGATTTGATCTGCTCTAACCATTGGAGTCTACCTAGCTAATTTTTCACCATCTTGTGTTTGTTCAGAGTTTTCCTTCCTACACGTGGTATCTTGCATTTCTGTCTATCAAATAACATAATCTAGTAGGGTTTGGTTTGGGGTTTTGTTCCCTCGGCTGCACTCCTCCCTTCATCTAACGCTGTTACTCTCTCATGTAAAACAGTTAGGATTTGGCCAGCCTTGTTCTTAATAAATCTCTATTTTCTATTCCTTAGTTCCCTGTCACAAGGGTTTTACTAATTGAAAAAACACTATCTAGCATTTCTTTCGGAATTTAAATTAGTATCATGAGTCTGTTTAATTTCCCAAGTACTCTTTTTAAAAAAAACATTCATTATGCTTGCTTTTTTCACAATCCTCTGGAAATTCATGTGTCTTTTGTAAGTTTGCAAAGATAATCACTGGTAAACTGAGATTCATAGAATCAAAGAATTATGGAGTCATAGAGAAGACAGGGTTGGAAGGGACTTCAAAAGATTATCTGGTCAAACCTTTTGTGGGAAAGGGAGCCTAGATGAGATTATCTAGCACCTTGTCCAATCGCACCTTGAAAACCTCCAGTGATGGGGACTCCACTGTGTCCCTTGGGGAGGTTGTTCCACTGAATGATTGTTCTTACCATAAAAAAATTATTTCTTATGTAGAGGTGAAACCTCTCCCAGTGCAATTTTTAGCTGTTGCCCCTTCTCCATGTAACTCCTGGGGAAGAGGGAGCCTCCATCATCTTTGTAGCTGCTCTTTAAGTACTGGAATACTGTGATGAGGTGCTCCCTAAGCCTTCTCTTCCCAAGGGAGAAAAGACCTAACATTTTCAGTTGTTTCTCATAGGGCACACTCTTCAGCCATTCAATCATCTTTGTGCTCTTCCTTTGGACCCTCTCTAGTCTGGTCATGCCTTTCTCAAATTTCATCAGCCAGATGCTTAAATGTCCTACAATGAAATTACTATTCAACTTGAATACATTGAATTTATCTAACTAATTTCTCTAACCCATTCCGTTTTAATCATACTGAGGTCTTCTCCTTCTGCCACTGATAAAATTCGTCGTAACTGCTTCAGTTCAGTTAACTTTTTAAATAAAAAATTATGTCAGAAATGAGTTCGTATCGTTGGCATCAACTGTCAATATCTTTCCTTCTCCACTGAGTGGAACATCAGCCCAATTCTAGCTTTCCCTCCTGATGCTAATTGGCTTCTGGTTATTGTTGCATCTTTGTGGCTCATTTGATTTTGTCTCTCAGAGCGTGTAGTAAACATTTTCATTCATCTTTTTGATCTTTGCGATTGAGTTGCATACTAAGGTCATCTTTTGGCCTGAATGGTCTTTTATGATACTTCCAAAATATCTTTGAGATTTGTTTGCTTAGACTGATCCATTATTACAATTTGCAAATAAATTAACTAAGTTTATTGAAGTTTATAATCTGATTTTTTTAATTATTATTTTGATAATACTTCTGTATTAGAATTCAGTATTTCTGTATTAAGTTCCATGAAAGCTCTCATTTCATTGTCACCATGGTCCAAGTTAACATTCACTCTGAAATTCTCAACCGTATTGTCCCAATTGGTACATTTGCTTTGTAGAAACAAAGTTTCCACCTAGTTATCCTAACTACAGTGAAGATCAAAAAGTATTCCAAAAGTCCATGTCCAAAGCTTGCTGGACAGTCTTTTCTCAGTATAGACTTAGGTAAATCTTTTTCTCTACCCATCTGCCTCTGCCTTCAACGACTTCTGCCTTCAAGTTTAGAACTCTTAAAGCTGGACATTGTACAGTAGTTTGGCTGACTGCCTTTTGTAGAGAGATTTGATATATGACATACTAGATGTTTGGAATAAGATGTATGTTATATTTCCATCAAAGCTGTCAGATCTCATCCCTGAGATGTATGGATCTGTAATATTCAGGGCATGCCAGCTAAAGATTGAAAAGCCTAGACAGCCAGGCTGGAAAATTGTAAAGTTTTATATTTCAGGATAGCTTATCCTTGGTCCAACAGCATTATAATCACTTTTGAAGGTGCTAACAACGTTGAGATTTTTACAAATGTATTTCAAATGGAAGGTCATTTGTGCTTTAAATTTTGTGCATTTTTTCAGCTATGTCAGCTGGTCTGAAGGATATTTATTTTATATTTATATATTACCTGTTAAGTTTGGGGTTTTTTTAATTATTACTGCTAGTACTATTATTATTAGTCCATTAATTATTAATTTGGTGCTACATGTAAGTGAAAAACTTGATGTATGTAAATACGCATTTTATCCTAATATCATTTTTGTTAGCTCAGACTTCTGTTGTGTACATTTTTCTTGAGCAGCAATGAAAACAGTCATAGTAACAGCAAACCCTAAGAAGCAAGAAGGGAAAGAATATGAGAGGAAAATCACTTAACTGTATCCTAAGAGATTGTAAGACTGACCTTCACTGTAGCTGTTAGGAATCTGCAGATACTATCTGTCATCATATACCGTACTAACCACCACCACCACCACCAATAATATGTTCCTGATTAAGATCTGAATAAAATTGCGAATAGAAAGTTGCTGCCAAGGGAATAGAAAAAAATGCCAGCAAAGCTGGGACAAATATATTTCCTATGGAGAGAAAAGCTAGTTTCTCAGGGCCAGCTGATCTATGTGCCAGACAAACTGTTCACAAAAATAGGTTCAGCTTTTCCTTGCTTCTGAATTTCCTGGCTTAGAGATGGGTACTGGGTTCCTGGTGTATTATCCTGTGTCTAAGTGTTCCCAAACCAAATGGCTATTCTGGCAGTGGGGTGTGACCTCATTTGACAGTGTATTTGCCACGCATATTTGTCTGTTGTCATGTATCCTGTGCCTTGATAGAATATTTCGTAAAGCAGCTAAAATTGAGGCAGAATTTCTTTTTATAGCTGAAGGAAGAAAATCAGTTGTGTTGGGAAACTGAACCTAGCACAGAGATTGTGACTTAATTCCCCTTCCATATGGAGAGACACAGGTAACTTATGACAGGGCACAGCTTCCATTGCTCAATATTCCTTCTGACAAAAGGCCAAGAAAAAGGACTTCACTGAGAGGTGAGAGATCCAAATTCAAATCTCTATTACAGATTAATTCTTACATAAAAATGAAGCTGCAGAAACAACTGGGCTTCTTGGTATATCAGTTTGAGATCTGCTGTGCTGGTGTGTACTCTTTGCTCCTTAATTTTTCTTTCTTTTTCCCTCATGAAAAAAGATAAGTGTCTCTGCTTTATTCTAAGTGACATAAAACCAAATTGCAATACTTCAGAATTGTTTATGAAACAGGATTCTTATCCTCTGATCAACTGGGTAGGTTTCTCAAGTTGGTCGTTACATTTGTCAGACTCCTGGTTTTCTCATCATATTTTAGTAAAGGTTTATTTTCTATATTATTTTTCTAGGATGAAAATAATAAGAAATTTAAACAAAGAAAATCAAGAAAAGGGCATGGACTTCTCCCTGGCAAATTGGCACTAATTTTTTTCAAGAAGGCTTGACAAGAGGCATTCTTTATACTACAGTAACCAGTGCCAAGTCCTATCTGTTCTCAGGCCCATGGATGCAGTAAGAGGTAAATTTTGGCAAGCAGACAAAAAGAAATTAAAGTAGCAGCAGAAAAAATTCCTTTCTTAGACCCTTATCACTTCCAACTGGCAAGGAGTTATAGTCCTAATGAGAAAAGAGAATTTAAAAGTAATGGAGGTTCTTGGTTTCAGTTGTTTACTTTAAAAAGGTCTCATTCTGCAGAGTGCTTGTTTTCAGTTCCAAGTTTTAGCAAGAACTATATGTGTCACTGTCGGGCCAGTATCATTATTTAAAAAGATAAACTTTAAATGGTATTAGCTCTATAGAGGAAGATTATCTCAGTTTCTAAATTATCTCTATTCATAAATCTTTATATTAAGATAGATAACAAGAAGAAGGGAAATAAGCATGCTTCAAACCCACTTTTTTCTATCTTTAAAAGAAAATAAGTATTTGCTTTTGCGGATATGTTAATATATTGACAGTAATAAAAGCTATCATATAATTAATATAGTGCACTAAAACTAGTAAAGGAACTTATTTCAACAGTAAAAATATTTGTTTTGATTTGAACAGCTCTATTTAAAGATTGTTGACATTTTGTCTTCCTTGATATGGAAATTAGCTAATATTTCAAAATGAAAAAATTTTGGTGTTTTGTTTTTTTGTTTGGTTTTTTTTTGTCTCATTTCTCGCTGTCTTTAACCAGTTGATCTTTTATAAATCTTATCGTTTCATTGACAGCATATTGAAAAACAAACACAAAAAGACAACAGAGGATATGATTTTTAAAAGCATTTCTCACTTTTATCACTTTTTGTTAACTTAAATGGATGCTGTCTGTCTTGGCTTTACCAAGGCTTTTGGCACTACCTCCTAATAACATCCTCATAGACCTACTGATGCAATACAGACTAGGTAAATGAACAGTATGGTGGAATGAAAACTGGCTGAACTGCTGGACTCAAAGGGTTGTGATCAGCAGTGTAAAGTCCAGCTGGAAGCCAGGAACTAGTGGGGTATATCAGAGATCAGTACTGGGGCCAGAACTGTTTAAAATCTACATCAATGACCCCCATGATGTGACCAAGTGGATCCTTAGCAAGTTTGCAGACAGGACAAAACTAGGAGGAGTACTCTACTCACAAATGTAAGTAAAGGATAACATGTACACCAACTACTCCAATAACCAACTATTCATAAAAAAGCACAGACTTCTTTTATTGGATCTGCCATGAGCTAATGAATACTAAGAAAGATATATTTCAGGAAAAAAAGGAGGTTTTTGTCTCTCCAGCATATCTAGCATTATGAGTAAATATATGACATATGTGATTGTAGAGATGATCGTGACATGCCTGTAAATTCGATTTCAGAGTTCATGCCAAAGAACTGGATCAAATAACTGCATATCAGAATGGACCCTATTCTGCTATGCAATCTCCTGTAGAGCAAAGCCTTCTGGCGGCTCAGACACCTGTAGATGGGTTCAAAGAGGCTGAAGAGAGCTATGCAGAAACTCTTGCTGTGTCTATGCTTTTGAAATGGGGACTGCAAATGGATGGGGATTTGTTGAGTGATAGACGAGGAAAACAATGACTATTTTTAAAACACTATGTTTAGATATTGCTTGAGATTTCTTGTAATTGTGGAGCATGTGGATATGTGTGAATGATTACCAAATACTTTGTGTTTGTTTTTTCCCCTTTCCCAAATATTTCCAGGTCTTTGTTTCCTAAAGCTTCTCAAATGCAAGCAAGTGAGACCAAAGCAAATTAAGTGCAACTTGGGTTATACTTCAATTTTATGAATAAAATTAAATAATCACAGTCCTGACTGACAGAATCCTATCTTCTTTTTGCTTATGTGCTACAGTGCGACTCTTAGTGCTGCCATTTGCAGCTAGTTGCATGTGTAATAGGTAGGAGAAAACTTGTTAGTTTCAGTATGTTTAGTATATAGTGGGAAGGAGAGAGGAAGGAAACATGAACAACAAAATAATTTTTATTTCCCAAAAGTCACACTTATGGTAGGGCTTTGTTTCAGTCTTATCCCTTTGGGGTACATACATATGCAAGTGAAAGACAAAATGGTTTATTTTCATTTTTTCATTTAAGTGTTACAGAGGCTTACTAATTGAAATGGTAATTGTCTGCCACTAAAATAAGTTAATTACAGAAACTTCTTTGCATAGACTGATGAACAAGCTAAAAAAAGTTACTTTTCAGAAACAAGCTGCTGCCAACATTCTCTTGGTAGATTGAAAGTTCACCAGAAAGGCTGGTCTCTGAATTTCTCTGATCAGAATCCAGAACACATCATGCTTAATTCCTAAGCCAACCCCCCCCCCCCAAAAAAAATTTTTTTAATGCCACCTTTTTAAAAATACTTACAGATATATCTTAAAGTATTTAAATGTGTAGAATAATAGATTAGCACCTACTGGCATCTTTAAAAATACTCTACCTCCTACTAAAATAATTAGAATTAAGTATTATAGTAAGAGGCAATATATAAGATGATGAGCAAAAGGGAAAGTAACTTATATTTGCATCAGTCTTGCTATCTAAATATCTTGCCAATACGCCATCAGTTGTTGTTTTTTTTTCCTTATATTTTCAATAATTTCTTTCTTACACTAAATGAACATATGTACCCTAAATGAATATATGTATTCTTCAGTTCTTAATCTGGAAATTCAGTTGTATTAGAAACCCTTGGTAAGCATTATGAAGCTAATAAACATTTCCTTGCGCTTAGTGGATTTCTTAGTGGATGAGATTATTGCATTTAAAGCAAAGAAATTCTGAAAAGCTTTGAGTATCTGAATGCAATTGTATATGCTAGAATTAACCATACATGTGAAACCAAGTTTAATACTTGAGAAATAGAGAAATAGAGAAAAAAAAAATCAGTTTACTGAATTTAGGCAACCATATAGGCAGACAATTTTGATAGCTAGACTGCTGAATATCCTTCTTGAACAAATATTTATTTATTTTCACTGAATGACGAAAATTAATACTGAATTGTCTTTTTGCTCCTATCAGAAATGTTGTGAAAGATAGAATGTTAACAGATTTAATAACCCAATATTTTCCTGCTATTTTTTTCTAGAATCACAAATTTATCTTGAACAACAGCTGGTTAGAATAAAGAAAATCATAGATATGATTACCTCTATAATGTTTATGTATGAGATTTCAGAATTCTATGTCAACACAAAAGTTCAGTTTCTGAGTCAATACTTCAGTATTTGTGCTGATTAACTGCAGTCTCTGGGAAGATGTTTTTATTGGAAAAAGGAAAAAAGCTTTGGGGATTTCTTTTTATCTGTCTTGGGAACATGGAAGATTTTAGTGATGTATTTTTATTCCTAATTAATTCCTAATAGAAAACTGAGTTGAAAAGGTGTTAAATGATTTTCCAAATCCATATACAGCTTATGTTTCATAGTTACAGGCAAGAGATGAAGTGGAAAAACCTGTCACATACTACGAACACTATTGAGAAATCGTTCCTATACCTACTTGAGTATTTCTCACATGCTCTAATTTGGAATAAGAGGATAAAACTTGTGTACCTTTCTCTGGGTTACCTGGAGACATTATTTTGTTGGAAAGTTTATTCCTCTCTTCCATAGCATCTTCAAGGCCTCTTGGGCTTTTTACCTAAGACATGCTCTGCTACTGCGAGGTCATTAGGCTTTGTAAATGTGTACTCTGGACTCTTCCTGTAGCTTTCTGGGTTTCCTGAGATTTTTTCGTCTAGGCTTAAAATCTGTAAAGTTTATTGCAATCAGTATCACAATGTCACTCTGGAGAATAAAACTAATTGGATACTTCCAGATATAATATGTTTATTGTTATATACATCCCAGAGATCTCAGTCCACTACTTACACCAGGTCTTGTCATTTTGTCTGCTCCTTCCACATTGTTAGCTTTCATCCTCCCACTATCTGCCTTCCACCTTTCCCATAGCTGTTTCCACATCTAAACCTTGCATGTGTTCCCTACAAACGAAATCTGTCTTTTCTGTGGCAGGGATTAAAATAGTAAAATAAAATACTTTAAAAAGTAAATACTTTAAAAAAGTAATACTTCAAAAAGTAAAATAAAACAAAATTAAATGAAATAAATAAAATAAAATAAAAATAGTCTTAACACAGACCACAATCACTGAAATAAAAAATTCTACTGGGGTAGGGCTCTGGGACAAAAGATAGTGACTGAGTTTCTAAAGAGACAAGATCATTAGGGACACCCTTGATTTAATACATTCTGTAATAGGCAGCCTCATAGAGCATCCTCATAGTAAAATGAGAGCTCTTCTAAAGCAAGATTTTTCAGAAAGCCACTTCCACCCACTCAGATGTCCCTTTGGAGTGATCAAATAAATTAGCTGGCCATATCATTACTGAAAATTGGTGCTTTAATAGCTTTATGGAACATTTTAAGTTATCTGTTAAAATTACCTCTTTTCAACTCCCAGTGCATCTTTTTACAGGTATGTTTTCAGAGCAAAAGCACAATGTAAGTTTGTGCTTAGAAAAGTTACCAAGTGATTTTAGCTATAGTTGAAAAAAATCACATCATAAAAGTTATAATGATCTGAATGTGTCATCACAATCACTATGAAGGTTTTTAACCCAAAATATTTCACTGTTGAGGTTTTCAGAGGCACTTCACAAACTGAATCAGAATATCTGAAGGAATAAGGAACTGTAGAATGAAACTAGAAAGGAAAGCTAAGGAGAGGAGAGGACCAAGAATTCATACATGAGTTTAGTCATCCAAGAAAATATACAAGAACTGTATCTTAAAGCTGTAAAAATCTGCTTTGTACTGAGGGATTAAGGGTGCTTTTAAAATCAGTTATCACAACAGAGTTGTGGGTGTGGTGATGAACAGTGAGAAGAAGTTACATTTTAAGCCAATATCTTGCTTTTCAAGGTGATCACATAAATTCACTTAAACACTGTGGAAACAGATACCATGCACAGTAGCGAGAAGTTTCAAAAGAATTTGTAAGCTGTAGAAATTCGGTTCTGGTAAAAATAAGACTGATGCTGCTGTGTAAGTCTTTCAAAACACTTGGATGCAGACATCTAGAGCAACTATTATCTGTTTCTTGTATTTGCTGGCAGATATAGGTCATTGCGGAAATATTATACAGACTGGTGTCACAAACTGGTGACAAATAACACTGAAACCTGAAACCATTTGACTGAGAGCTTATTTCAGTAGTGGGTGAAGGGCACTGAGATTGTGGAAGGGGACATAGTGGAGGACTTGCTATCCCTCTGCTAACTTGTTCATAAATTCATTAATTGCTCAGTCTCCTAAGAAATATATTTTCCTTGTATTTCCAATGTATGGATCAACCAGCATTTTTCTACTTCAGTTGTAGCTTCTCAAATTATTTTAGAGTTTCCAAGGGAGACAGTCTTGTTAATGAATGTGACGTGGGAGAGCCACATTTTCTCCTCTGGTGATTAAGAATCTGATCCAAAGCCTATTTTGCATGGGATGTTGGACCATTGACTTCAATCCCCTTTAGATCTGACTCTGAATTCTTTTTTTGTTACTCCAGTCTTCATCTACTCGTTTTGAACTTGACCCCTTTTTAAAAAAAAATCCTGCCTTATTCACTTAGAGGTCAAGCTATTTAGAGACCTTGTTTTATCAAGGCATATGGTCTCATTGTGCGTCTGTAGAGTGAAACAACAAATTGAGAACTCTAACGGTTGCAACAGTCAGTTAAAAAAGCTTTTTTATTTGGCTGAAGATTTCAGTTAATGCAGTGTCATAAATCAGAATCTCTTGCCAAAGGACAAAATTCTATTGTACTACATTTACCTGACAGCCTGAGTCTGTGTAAATGCTTGTAAAATATCTGAGGTTGTGACATTACTGTTGTTTGTTAATTTTCACTACAGCGTTATTTAGATGTTCCAACTACAGAAGCTCTATTATACGAGGAACAACACAAACAAGGAAGAATGCAGTGTCTTTGTTTAGAACAGTGTATAGTTGACTAAGATAAGATGAACAAAAGGTGAAAAATCAAGTGTACGGAGAAAAGCCTAAGCAAGACAATTTGCAGAGCAGTGTAATGCGAAAGTCAGAAATAAAGCCTTATCTGCCAGAATGTACCCCACTTCATTTGATATTTTTGTTTTCAGGCCAAATATTATTAAGTATGCTACTGTAAACTTTCATTATGTTCAAGCTAGTGATAATAACAATGGATTTATTTTTTTTAAGTTTCAGCAAAACAGCAATAATTTTTAAGTTACTCAGATGCAAAAAATGCTTTTCCTTTTACTGTAGAAACTTCCATTCAGATAACTGAAAAATAGTGTAGCAAGAAAATTTAACTTAGCTGATTTTGTGAGTCTCCGTAAGAAGACAGTCTTCAGATTCATAAGATTAATCCAGACATTTTCAAGACATAATGAGAAACATTTAATGTTGCTAATTTCCCACATGTGGAATAAGATCTTTAATCATGCTTTCTGGTTTGAGGTGCAGTTTTGGATTTCAGAGCTTAGAACTGTAAACCTTTGGACTCTACCAGCTTTCTTCTTACTTTTGGCTGGTTATTAAAAAAGTTCAGCTCAAAAAGGAACTTGACTGAATCCTCCTGACACCAGTTTCAGAGTTGATATGCAACCCTAGTCAGGTATTCTAAACATCTCAAAATCTCTTGTTGATCCAACAGGACACATTTTTTGAAAATCTGTCTTGGGGTGTCTCAGACCAAATATGAGTCATAAGGTACTCCATTACATATCGTCCACTTTCACTACAAAAGTCTACCAGTTTGAATTTGGTATGAGTAAAAACTTCCTTGTCTATACTTGCCATGATTACCAGTATAAAATTTACCAAGAAATTTTGTCTAGCACAGCACTGAATAGTGTCAGACATAATTATTTGTGTGTCTGTGTAGTAAAATTCCTCAAACTATTATTCAAGAGTCTGAAAGTTAAAGGAAATGTTGTACAAGAAACTGAACACTTTCAACAAAGCCTTTTCTCAGTTCCATGGAGTCATAGAAAAACATAGGTTGAAAGGAATCTCTGAAAGCCATCTAGTCCAAACCTCTGCTCAGAGCAAGGCTGCACATGGCCTTGGACAGTCAAGTTTTGTGTATTGCCAAAGAGTGGGATCCCACAGCCTCACTAGATAACCTGCTACAGGCTTTACCAGCTTCACAGTGAAGATTTTTTCCTAACTAGAATATCTGTTTTGGCAACTTCTGCCATTGGTTTTTGTTCTTTCATGGTATACCTCCAAGAAGGGGCAGATTAGAGTGGGTCCAGAGGAGGACCATGAAAATGATCAGAGAGATGGAACAACTCTCCTATGAGGACAGGTTAAGAGAGTCAGGGTTGTTCAGCCTGGAGAAGAGAAGGATCCGGGAAGACCTTGTTGTGGTCTTTCGATACTTAAAGGGGACTTGTAAGACAGATGGAAGAAGACTTTTTACCATGGCCTGTAGTGACAGGATGAGGGACAATGGTTTTAAACTAAAAGAGGGCAGATTTAAATTGGACATAAGGCAGAAATTTTTTACAATAAAGCTACTGAGACACTGAAACTAGTTGTCTAGAGAAGCTGTGGATGACCCTTCATCATTGGAAGTGTTCAAAGTCAGGTTGGATGGGGCTTTGAGCAACCTAACCCAGTGGAAGTTGTACCTGTCCATGGCAGGGGAGGTTGGACTAGGTGATCTTTAAAGGTCCCTTCTACCCAAACCATTCCATGATTCTATATTATGTCTACTATGGGCACCATTAGACAGCTGTCTGCAGGAAAATCCCACCGTAGCTGCCTTCTTCAGGTTAAGAATAATGACTACTTTCTCCAGTCTTTTTGAAGATTTTTAGTTTCCACTGTATTTCACACCGCCCCTTCTTGTGGCTTCTCTATTTCTATGATATCATTTTGAAAATAAACGACCAGAACTTCTCAGGACATGCTCAGAGTCACCTTGCCCACCATTTGAATGCTAAAATATTTTCTGTAATTTGAATTCACTGTGTGATCTACATTATTTTTATTTAGTATTTGAAAAATTTTAGGTTTTTCCACCTTAGATTATTTTCTTCTGTTGGGTGTTTTTAAGCATTTGATTATTAAACTGTGCTTTTTCACTTTGTCAATTCCTATAGTCTATTTTATCTTCTGAACTTTGAATCTGAGGAACCATTTTTTATTTCATCACTCAGTATTTCACTGTCATTTATAATATTACTGTTCCCAGTTTAAGGCATATTTACATCATATTCCTTCTTTCAGTTAATTTTTCTTGGCCAGTGTCATCCTTTTTGCCATTCTGATGAGAATATAAAGGCCTGCATTAAGAAAAATGCAATGATTCTAGATTTGCATAGCAGAATCTGTCACCCTTCGTCATAATATTTCCTTATGGCTGCATCCTAATTATCATCTGATCTTAAAGCACAATGGTATGCTTTCAGAGTCTGATTCATCTTGGCCCTTTCCTAATTACTAACATCTGATCCAATACTGTTGCACATTACAAATTCAATTAATATAATCAGTCACCTTTGAAAATGCCAATAATAGCTGAAAATGTTGCACGCCACATAAGACATTTGAAATTTTGCGACCTTCCTAGTGTTTGATTTATGTCATTTTACAATCCTTGAATTTTAATTCGTGTGTTACATTACCTCAAACATAGACTTTTAGATTAAGCCCAATGGAAGATTATATCTTTTTACAATTTAAATATCTATTATCTTTATATGCATATTTGAAAGACGTTAACCAGTATTTCAAGTATTGTTTAGAGAGTGCTTATTTAATACCTTGAGGTGATTGTTCCTAAATCTGTTTATGTGAATAATGTGACCATAGTTAATGTTGTACATTTTATAAATCAAAGCAATAGCTATCCATGATAATACCAGATCCGATTTGGACTTCAGATGACTTGGTGTCTGAGACAGATTGAAGCTTCTTATGTGCCTCTCCCTGATAATCTAGAAATTAAACTAGTGTCTCTACAGTTGGTGATTCACTTTAGGGTTTTTTTCAGGACTAACAATAGGAAAGTAAAGTTTTGTAATATAGGGTGAAGTCTGAGATAGGAAATGATTCTGTCCAAGTAGACACATGATGAAAAAGCAAGAACAGATCTGAATAGAATTTTCAAAGAAAATTATTTATTTTTTTTCTATCGCATTTTCTTGGCTGCATTTCTAGGCTCATTTTATTTGCTTTCATCATCAGTACTGCGAATTTGCTCTTGTCTGTAGACCTGTTTACTGTGTTAGACTTCCATTACACCTCCTATTTTAAAACATCTTTTAGAAAAGAAAGAGGACACAAGTCAAGCTTAGTGATACTAGCCTTGTTTTACTATCAAGTACAAAATGAATTCATAAGAACAAGACAACACAAAACCAAAGTCTACTGTACAATAAGCGTGCTCCCACCACCCAGGCTGAATTTGAAAAAATATTACTTGGGAGACCTTTTCAATCAATCCAAACAATCAAAACCCTATTAACCTCTAGTGTTTGTCCTTCCTGTGGCTGGCTTTTGTTAATCAGAAATATTTCTGTTAAGCCATTGCTTCTTATCATTTTTGCAGAGATTTAATCAAAAGAAATATGTACAGTTAAAACTGGGCAAATACTTACAAGTAATGTGAATCATGGTCAGTAATGAGTAACTCATGCTTTTCCAATATTAATCAGAAATTTCAGTAAGACAAAGTAGATGTTTCTGATCATACACAAGCAGAAACTAATAGTGGTGAGCCATTATAGACATATTAAAAAGCATGAATTTGAATTTGGAAGAAGAGTTAAAGTCTATTGCAAACCAGAGTGGTAAATGAAACTCCCCATCTCATATCCTTGTGCTCATCAAAAGCGTGACTGAAAAAAATTGTCAGAGAGGATATTAACTACTTGGAAAGATGAGAAAGAAAAGAAGGGAAACAACACTGAATACTTGTGACAGATCTGAGGACAGTAACTTGTTAAGGTAGACAGGCAGTAACCATTCACTCTGCACTGTTAAGTGAAAAGGAGTGTTCAAGCTGGCCTAGATGTATGTTTAAGACTTCAGAAGGGTCATGGGCACCACAAAGGATCATTAGTTGCTAGTGCCATGCTAGCAAAGGTGATATAGCCAAAGAATCTCAGACAGGACTTGGGACCTCACCTTGGCAACTTTAAGCAGTGGCAAAAGAAGGCAGCTACCACATTCTTTGATTTGTCTTTGTGGGTTGAGGTGTCTTTGTGTGTTGATGCACATAAATCTAACTTGAACTGAATGTTTCTTAACTCCACTTCGTAAACTGAATCATCATCAACATCGACAACATCACAGAAAAAAAACGCAGTCAACTTAAAAAATTAAGCATGGCATATCATATTGTTTTCAAGCCATTCTTCCAATAGAATATCGTGTTGCACCAATTGACTAGAAATCCCCTTCTTGCACAGAGCTCTTGCAGTTGTTACAGAAACCAAGAGAACTTGAAAGTATATAAGCTTGCTCCTAGTGTAAAAAGACTGATGTACTGCCAGTCTTTTATTATACTGAAATAGTATGTGTCAGGAAATGATAACAATCCACAGTGACAAATCATTACCAGAAAAAAAAAAAAAAACAAAAAAAAAGAAAAAAAAGGTATTAAAATTATGGATGATTATAAACTGGATTTAAAAAAAAAGACAAAAAATCATTTTCACAGGACCAGATGTATAGGTTACTTCATTCTTGGCCCTCTAGATTCTAGTTCTATTCTACAACACAGGTTACATTCTTCAGAAAATCCTCATACAAATTTCAATGCAGATTCAACAATGTACTTTACATGTTGCAAAAACAGTGTTTCCTCCTGTCCCAGCTTTACTCCTGGGAGGGCCTGGAGATCAGCAGAAAGCTACTCTGTAGGTTCCACCTGAACTTGTAAATGTGTGATTTTTTCCTGGGATGTGTGATGTGTCAGCGGGCTTTCTATGCTACAGAAGAACATCAGCAGGAGGGGGTGGAGTGTGTGCATAACATCACCTGATTCTTGCTAGTGTTGCTCACCACAGGTGCATCAGGAAGATTTTTCATGTGAGAAGGTGATAACTTCTAATTTGAACTAATTACATAACAAATCTTTGCCCAAATTACTATCTCCCATTCCTTACATACTCTAATTTCCATTTTATCTGTAAAATAACTTCTTATTTTCCAAACTCTGTTACTCTCACCAAATATACCAACATATAAGGATTCTACTATATCTTTTTAAGGCTTATGAAATGATACAAAAATAGTAATGTGCAAAGACAATGAAAGATCGAAAGTACTCCTTCTAAACAATGGACATGAGAGAAAAACTGTAAGATACTGTTTCATAATCTTATTTATAATTGAATGTTCACCTTTGTGGAAGTTGTGGATGCCCCATCCCTCGGGTTGTTCAAGGATAGGTTGGATGGGGCTTTGAGTAACCTGGTCTAGTGGGAGGTGCCTCTTCCCATGTCAGGGAAGTTGGAATAAGATGATCTTTAAGTTCCCTTCCAACTCTAACCATTCTATGATTCTATGGAAAGCCATATCATACATTGTTTTCTGTTCTTCATTCATTGGACAAATTGTTGCATGGATTATATACTCCTGTCAGATTGTAAAAACAAAGTCGTGTGTGTTGACAGGGATATGGACTTCTTTCAGCTTCCTTTTCACCTGATGAGAGAAAAACCTTTTTAGGAATATTTCTCATTCAAGATGCAGAAACTGCCTTCTCAAAATAGCAATATTGTACCTACCTGTGAAAAGCAAAGCAAAAATTGTAACCTGTGATGACTGTAATTGCTTACAGCAAATGTGTCCTCAGAAATGGCAGGGCAACTTGAAACCTCCAGTGTAATTACTGCCTTATTCAATTATTGGCCTGCTTTGGAGTTGAAGAAGACAGAAAGTCCTCCTTGGCTAAAACGTTACATCGCAAGAACGCTCCAATCCCTGCAATGAAGGGATTGGAGAACACAGTTGGAGAACATTACATACATTAAATAAATAACTGTCCTCTAGAAGACACCTTCCAAAGGAAATCTAATGTGGCCTCCACCACCCAGTTTTAACTTGAAAGTTATGGTAGAGTACTATAGCTCTATTGGTTACTACCAGTTAGCTAAATGCAGACTTTAAATACTAATTCAGAGTTATTTTTTTCAGGAAAGTATAATAAACTGGATATTTTAGACAAAACCACTGGAAAAGTGATAATCCTTCTGAGTACTATACTACCATGTCGCACTTTTTAAATCACTCTGTAGCTTATCTTTCTGCAATTTTGGGAAGAATGTATACTTGTAGAGGTACCATTATTAAAGAATAACTTTCATCTCTTTGGTAACAGACTCTAACAAAATACAGCTAAATTCTATTCAGTAGCTGCTGTGAATATGTTGACCTCTCTGATTTTTAAGAATATATTGAATAAAAACATGAAAACTCTAGAACGAGGATCAACTTGGATGATATTCCAGTATTGCTTTTTATAGACTGGTCAATCATTATTTTAAGCATAGTCAGGCTTTTTTTGGTCCTATCATGTTGAAAGACTGTTTCAGAATGACGTTGATTAGAAATCTCTTCTCTTTATTTTCTACCTAAAGGTACTCGTTGCCAGTTTGCATATATTTTTGGTTGTGGCAACACAGACCTGTAGCTTATTACTTGCCTAGATATCAGTTGGCCAGCTAAATAAATGAACCTGTGATGAAATTCACTCATTTATTAAGTGATTTTTTTAAGTAGCAAGGAGACTGTTCAGATGACCCAACTAACATTACTAGCATAGCACTAATAATTCAGTGCTTTTAGCAGATAGAGGAACATATGAAATATAAAGCATAAATTCCAGTTTTTCACCAGTCTTCTTGACTTTTCCTATGGTGTCACTGAACAGAGTTCAGCAGATCTGTCTCTTACCAAAAGAATGTTTTACATTTAATCTTGTTTAGAGACTGCTTCTAGGCAAAATAAATCTGCATTTAACTTCTTTTTTTTCCCCCATAGACTGACACTACAGTTTTCCTTTTCTCCTCTTTTATTTGGAGTTACTTTGAACAAATATTTACTGGTCTAGACGCCATTGAAGATAATAGATCCAGTCCTTTTATCAAGGCTAGCATTTGAAAGCCCTATGCAATTAACTTAATCAAAGTTCAATCAAATTTCATTAGACTTTGGCACTCTTGTGCCTGTATCAAGGACACAACAAAAGATATATTTAGAAAAAGTTTGATCAAGAGGTCTAAGTATAAATACATTGGTATACCACATATATTTTCATGAAATTTGATAAGTTAAAAAAGCCTTTCTGAGAAAACTGGATTGTTGTGGTCTTTTATCAGTAAGTTTGAATAGTTGTTTCCTTTCACAGGTGTACACCCATGATGTATTTACTTAGCTCTGTAGAGCTGTCAAACATTCACAGAGAATTCACAGAAGCAAAATATGATACATGTAATTCAAATATCTTTCTTTTTTTTTTTTTTTTTTCCATACCTGAATTAAGGAGATCAATACTTTCAAAAGGACTAAGTGGACTATTCCCAGTGAAATCTGTCCATCTGGCTTTCTAGCTCCTTGAAAATCTATTACATCTCCTGAAGATAGCTTGTAGATCTGATCAGTTTTGCTGTTGGTCTCCTAAAAATGTTTTCTGTATGAGTAGCACAGATGTAGGAAAAGATCTATCAGCCTGGAGGTTTCTTTCATGCTTGGTTATGGAAGCTGTGTGAGGGAGACAATTTTCAGTGACTCTGACAATTCTCAGTGACTCTGACTTACTTGGTCTGAATTACCTCCTCCATACCAGAATAATGCATGAAAGCCATGCCAAGCAGATTGGAAAAACTCAAGCTCTAAATCCAAAATTCAATCCCTCTCACAAAAATCTGTGGATAGCAGAAGGTAGGGCATATGCACACAAGTTTTTATAAAATATATTTCATGGATAGTATTGTACAGGATTGTTCACATGATGATTTGCAAATGTACATTTTGAACCTTAAAGATAAAATCGCAGAGATGAGGAATGGAATTGTAGATATTGGCAATGGATGTATGTGCTCTGACTGCATTGTTCTGATAGACTAATAGATGTTACTGCTAAAAAATGGTATGTTAAATTACTGCATGCTCCCTGTGAATGATTCTATGTAAAACTGGGCTGCTTTTATAAGAAAAGCTGAATACATCTCATAATTGCTATAGCACTATTCACTGCAGAGAAAGTGTTACATGATATCACAAGTTGGGGTAAAGTACTAGTATATGGTATAAAACTAAAGAAGACACTGAATTTCAGGTTTGATCCTGGTTTAGCTTATGCTTTCTGTTACATATTTCTCAATCCCATTAACCGTGTTACCACCATTTGTTACTAAGTCTCTATCAGTTTATGCGGGTATAGGTGAAAACTGTGTCCAAATATGAAAATGTGATGTGCTTTGTTATACAAATCCTACGAAGCTTTCACCAAGTGTTTTAATTGCATTTTCTTGTTTCTGTCTAGATGTCTATCATACACAATCCACTACAACAATTTCTGGCAAATATTTTCATGTTGAGTTCATCACACAAAGATATTTTCATTTTTTTCCCCAATAAAAGTGCTCAGAATACATTTCCTTGAACTGTGACAAATCAAAATGAAGAGTGCTTGTGGCTTTATGAGAGTATCTGTGATGGCCATATGATTCTTCTTGTGGCAGAGTACGTCTAAGTAACCCTACTGACCCTACAAACAGAATGACTTATTTGAAGTTGCTAGAAGTTTTAATGAGATTTTTTTCTTTTTTCTTTTTTTTTTTCCAGATGAGACAGTACAAGGAACTTTTAGTTGAAAATTTAGTAAAGCTATGCCAAGAAGCAACAGTCAATCTTCATTTCAGTTATTATATCTAAAAATTAGTCTCTAATCTGGCTACATAACAGTGCTATCTTTTTTAATCTCTAAATTATATCAGTTAAAAGCTTACAAAAGAAAATTTTAAAAATTGAACTATAATAAAATACATATTTAAAACACCTAAATTATGAAGTCGTTTTTATTGTCTGTAAAATATTTAAAGAAAAAGAACCTGATCTCCATTTCTACTCTGATACATAGTACTATGGAGTTATTTAGCTGGGTGGCATGCTGTGGGAAAAAGGCCAGTCCAGAAATTACCACACCTGGTAAGGAAATTTGCATCTAGGTCCTTCTTTGGCACAGACTTCTACTGTAACCCAGTGAGAAATTTCACAAATGTCTAAATATAAAAAGATTCAGAACCTTGTTCATTTGACCTTCCCATAGTTCAAATACAAATCAGTATCTTGCCAAAAATTCAATGACTGAAACAGAAATAGAGTTCTTGCTTGATGACTTCTCACTCTTTGCATTTATCAGCACCTCATACTGACTCCCATTTTCCTGTTTATTCAATATTTCCATTAAATTCAACACTGATAGAGGTGACCTATACATTATTATTCTGGACTACACTGTTACAACTCCACTTAAAGTCCATTCTGCTAGCACAGAGTCCAAGGGGTAGCATTAATATCCTTGCTTTAACACAGGAAAGTAATCTATAATACTTCTGGTTTCAAAGGATACCAGCTGGCTTATAATAGGTGTTTCATGGGTTTTATGTCATCCTGCCCAATGTGCTTCTCATCACTCCATCATCATAATTAGCTTTTCAATTAGCAGTTTGGTGTTTGTACAAGATTAGCAGCAGCTGAATCAAATTCACTTTGCTCATGACGGCAACCTTTGCAATGACTATTGCTGTTAAATAACACAAATATAAACAACAGAGAAAGAGGCTTTAGCAAACAAAATTTATGGTTTTTAAATTCCCACTCAAGTTCCAGGTAAAGTGATCTTTTATGTTCATGTTAAATCTATATATGTTGAACCAAGTGACCTCAGAAAAAGGTTTGTATATCCATACCAAATTAATTTTCTATGTTAATTAAAATTAGTACATAAATAGAAATTACCTAAGTTTAAAATGGTAGAATATAAAATAGCCTGAATCAAAACCTCTAAATTTGTTAGCTTATAGACTTGAATTACTATTATCAAGAATATAGGTATCATATTCTAAATGAAAATCTTAGCCAAATAATAATGAATAGCCAAATAGTAAACAAATTGATATAAGTAATTCTAATTAAACTTTACTCTTCCTTCTCTATGAAGTTTACTTTTATTAGCTATGTACCAACTAGAACCAGAGACAGTATATCATTCTTGGATGTGGCTACCTAACAAATGTAAATGAGGAGCAGATAATAGACTTTTAGTAATTATGATCTTGCTGGGCACACAGTTTTTCCTTGATGAACTCTATGGGAGTTTCAAGAGAATTTTAAATGGCAGCTGAATCATGACCTTTTTTTGGATAAATCTAACAATAAGAGATTAGCAAACTGTCCAGATCTCCACCTTCTAGGTCTCTCTTTTCCCAACTATCATCTCATGCATAAAAGTCAAAACAGTTCTTGAGTATCTGTTAATGTTTACTCAAAACTTTCTTAACTTTGAATGAAGGCTCATGTATGAACAGGGAAGCTGTCATAACTATGTAAGTATTGTTCTGTGCACGAAAATAATTCAGAAAAAAAAAGTATTCTAATACTGAAAGTGTGTACTCACAGATTTATTTCAGTAGTCAGATCCTGTCTGTGATTGATCTTGGATATCCTTGCCAGGAAAAAAAAATGTCTGCGCCTCTGATCCAGGACCTCAGCGCTGTGCTCATATGGTAGTCTGCAGTGTACTATAGAGATGCTAAGGTTAAAGATAAATCAACTAACTTTTTTTTTTTTTTTAAACTTAAGTCATATTTGATTTTGCTGCTGTTTTTAGTTCTCTCCTACTGCATGGATACATCCAGAATACTTCTTATACTGAGATAACTTGTTTACAGTTATTTCAAGTATGCTTAACTTAAAGTGCGTAGTGTTGCCTATATGTATCCTATTAACTTTAAGTTAAGATCCTTAATGAGAATTTTCAGCTGAGGAGAACAACTAGAGAGTGTACAGAGCTGGTGCTGGAGATGGCAACTGAGAGGGGAAACTTAGGAAGTCAAATCTACCTGACAAAGTTAGGAGGAAGGGAAATAAGGGATAAGGCTAACAAAGATCTTCATGTACAATTCATCTGCAGTCTCAACATCCTATTCTCTGTTTTCAGTTTTTCCTACTGATCCTCTGTAGTATATTTTCTGCCTTTCTGAATCATCACTCTCCTGAAAATGTTCTTATTAGCTGTATGTGCTTTTCTTGGTAAAAATCTAGCATACGTTCAGATGTGGTAAAAGAGCAGTTCACTGTGGTTACAGAAAAAAGAAATAGCTTCCTCTTTGAATGCAGAATTTTGCACTGCAAGATGTTACCTGTTTTGTTTGTATATGTATAGGTAGAGAACTGTGTTTCTTAAATGAAAATATTGAATAAAGAGTATAAAATAAACATTTTTGGGTAAGAAAGTCAAACACACTCCTTGATGCATTTGCTTTTCCCCCCATTCTCTTAGATTATTCCCTTTCTCTTCCACATTTTCATGAGTCTTTCAGAATATTTTCTCACTTGGTTATTTTCTATATTTACAAGGGAAAAACTTTCTAAACATTGTATGAGCTGGATTGATGAGAATGATCAGAATATCGGCTTGATGATATTTATCAATTGAAATTCCAAGACCATTTTGATTCCATAAAGAATATATGTTAGAAAACATCAGATTGCGATTTTGTCAACTGGTGTCCTTCTCTATTAATCCTTTTGTGTGAGAAAAGAGCATTTGCCAGCAAGGAGGTATTGAAACCATTGATACAATGTGTTTCTTAGGGCTCAAATTTTAGGTGATGTTTTGATGACTCTTGTACAACTGACCCTGACATTGTAATTCCAAGAGAGAGTTCAGTGAACAGAGTAAGAATGAATTTAAGTATATCTATCTGTATTTCATTCTCACATTGTCATTTTGCACATAATCTCTCTGTACTTGTTCCAGCATTATTAACATGGGGCTATTCTCTTTTTTTTTTTTTTTNTTTTTTTTTTTTTTTTTTTTTTGTAAAGTAAAATGCTCAAAGGAGTATATTCTGTATTACTGGTGATGTATTGGGGTTCTGGTGGATGAAAAGCTGGACATGAGCAGGCAATGTATGCTCGCAGCCCAGAAAGCCAACCTATCCTGTGCCGCATCAAAAAAAGTGTGGCCAGCAGGTCGAGGGAAGTGATTCTGGTCCTCTACTCTGCTCTTGTGAGACCTCACCTGGAGTACTGAGTCCAGCTCTGGGGCAACAAACGTAAGAAGGACATAGATGTGTTGGAGTGGGTCTGGAGGAGGATCACAAAAACGATAAGAGGGCTGGAACGCTTCTCCTTTGAGGACAGGCTGATAGAGTTGGTTTTGTTCAGCCTGGAGAAGAGAAGGATCTGTGGGCACCTTATTGTGGCCTTCTAGTACTTAAAGGGTGATTATAAGAAAGAAGGGGACAATATTTTTAGCAGTTGTGATAGGATGAAGGGTAATGGTTTTAAACTAATAGAGGGTAGATTTAGATTAGGTGTAACATGGAAATTTTTTACCATGAGGGTGGTGAAACACTGGAACAGGTTGCCCAGAGAGGTGGTAGATGCACCATCCCTGGAAACATTCAAGGTTACGTTGGACAGGGCTCTGAGCAACCTGATCTAGTTGAAGATGTCTCTGCTCATTGCAGGGGGGTTGGACTAGAGGACCTTGACAGGTCCCTTCCAACCCAAACTATTCTATGATTCTATGATCTTCATTTTATCAATGTCAAAAGATTTTCTTGAACGTTAAACAAAATCAGATCATATATTTTTAAGTCTCTGTGTTAAAAACCTTTAAACAGCTTTCAATATTGCCTAGTTAAAATTTCTGAAGCTGCATACTCTCATGTTGTTCAGTGAAAAATCTTTTTCACTGCAAATACTTGAGAAGCACTGACTGTTCATCTTTGCAATCTCTACAGTTGTTTATGAATCCTGTGCTTGTGACCTTGGAGACCCTCTTGGAGCTTTCTATCATTCCCCTTGCAAAATATTGCAAGGAATTACAGTCCTATAGGACTGAACTGGTTTGTGACATTCATGTCAGGGGTGACTTAGTAGAAGTTTCAAACATGCTGACATAAATATGCTTTCTTTAATAAGATAAAATAAAATCATTTTTCTGCCATTATAAAACATGTTTGGCTGCTATTTCTTACCATACCTGCTTAATTCTGAACTGTTACAGGATTTCAAGGAATTTAGGGTTGAACATTCTTCAAATCATTTCAGGTAACTTCAATAAACTGACAGTGTTTTGTGAATTCCAGACATAGTTAGTAAAACTTTGTCTGTGTGGGAGGGAACACCTACACCCAAAAAATGAAGCAAGTTCAGAGGATATCTACATATCCTTCACATTACTCCATGCATCATGAAGAGAAAAATATGACAATGCTGAATGAACATTTCAGTCTACTCTTTTCACAGCGTGGATCTTTGAGGCAAGAACTAGTGTTTTAGCACCTAACGCTTTCTTAGTAATGGATTTATTATTTCATCCTATGTCTAAGGTAATTCTTAATGGATATACCTTAAAATAAAAATTTCCATTAGTCACTACTAACATTCTAAATTCTCTTTAACATTCAATGCACTGTGAACATACAGTGCACAACCACTGGACAAAACAGTGAAAAAGGAATAAGCATTTCTTAACGTCTAAGGGTGTGTCTACAATATGTTTAGATTAAGACTGGAAAAAAAAAAATCTCCTTATTGTTCCCAGTCATTCGATTTCAGATTGCATCATGCTGCAGGCTTGGAGCTCATAAACTAGATTCCTCTTAGATGAAACTAAGCCAGAAGCACACCTAACACATTCTTGGCATTAATGAACATTTATCTCTTAGGATCAGACAACAGCTAATCTGAAGAACCCCCCTGGAAAGCAGATGTTGAATATTGGATCTCCAGCACCATCTGTTTTGCTCTATAGATCTTTTTCTCAAGGGCTGAACTAAATTCTAATATAGACATATTCTAAGATTTTTGTTTTCTTCTCCCTCTTTTCCTTTGGCCTAGTCCCTTAACATCTGTTTCCATCATTCCACATATTAGATAGAGGAACAGTCTCTGTGTTACAGAACTTATAAACTGTATTCATGCATAAAGTAATTTTTGGGCTCACTGATGGTGAAGAGACCATGCGTGCTATTTGGACTACTTAGCAGCTTGGATGCAGCTCTGACTTCTAAGGTGGCTAGTCAATCAACCCATGTATTCCTGCTGGTCGTTCAACCAGGGTATACATAAGTCTTTGTTGACAAACCAAACATAGTCAATATTCTTCCCAGCTGGCTGGATAATCAACATACTGAAACTATTTTGAGCAGAGTTAGCAACAGTTGAAAGCTGTACCTGGACTCTTTTCCAATAATGCTATTATTAAACCCACGTCACTGTTACTGTTTCCACAACTTTTCCTGTTTGTGGTAATGTAGGAAAAAGAAGAGGACAAGATGTATAACAGGAGTTAGATGGGAAGATGTCTCATATGGTAAGCAACACCAGTAGTAGCCAAGTTACTCATGTGAATATGTATTAATTCCTTAGACTTTTTGTTATGTTGGTCTCTTTTTGCATTTCTCTCATGTTTTGTTTTGTAGAAGGGTTGTCTTTTTTTTGGTTTTGAGTTGTTGTTTGTGGGCTTTTTTTTTCTTTGTTTTTCCTGATGCAAAATGAAATTGCATTCAAAACCTTGACTTTTGGTGTGGAATAAAATTTTTGCTTTTGAGAAAATCTATTCATAGGTACTAAAGAAATACTGTTTATTATATAGTAATACTTATGGTTGTGTGATACTAACCAGTATTTAATAACAATAATAATAATGATGATGATTTTTATGCCACCTGCCTAAAAAAGAATCATTAAGCAGTAAATGTCCATCAAATCTTGACAGCTGTCTTGTAGTTTCATTGAAGATTATGAGAAAGACAGTGAAATATATTTACTTTAACAGGTGCTGAGAACTCATTGCTATATTCACTGATTTTAAAAGTACACATTAAAAAGCTACAGTATTTGAACTCCTGTGCAGTGTAGGTGTAAAGATTTGTGACATCCCCAGACAGTTTGTCAGTTTGCAGTTCATTCTATATGATTACTTATAATAAAATGTTGCCCTTTTTTTGAAGATACTGGAGGGGATTATTTAGCGTATTGATGACTTCTTCTAATATGTCAATCAGCATGGAAAAAAGGAGTAAAGAAGTTTGAACTAAAGGAAGGAGAAGAAAAGCAGAAAATAATTATTTTATATTTTGAAGCATTGGACAGTACTTAGAAGCGTGTGTACTGCAAACCACTGTGCTGTACGTTGTAAACTGTAGACAAACTCCAGTTGTATACCCCGAATGCAAAGGCAGGGAACCCAACTGGTTCCTGTTGGCCAATTCAAACTCTTCTTAGTCGGAAGTTAGCTGGTGTCTCTGCATTTTCATTTATGCAAAGTATTAAGAGCATCCAATTGGCCTTTTCTCAGTATACATCTAAGGTTTTGTAGAAAAGCATTCCTGATATCATTGCTGATGTGTTCAGTGGGTTTCAGGAAGTGATGCAGAAGGGCCTAAGGGCACTGGAAGCCTTGTTGTTACATCTCTTCCAGATCTTCCTGCATGCCCGTATCTGTCTACTGTGAGCGCAAGGACAAGGATAAGGGAAAGATACAAACATAATGATACCACAATATTCTTTAGTCTATAAAGACAGATGGATCTGCAGTTGTATCAGATGCATAAAAAAGGTAGGCACCAGGTAAAAGACCTTTGGAGAATTTCACTGCACGCTTATGTCTGACACTTAATGGTAACTACTTTATTGCCATAATCAGTATACTCCATGAAAGTCAACACTGCTTCCTGTTATACTTTCATGGAAAGGTGTAATGTAGCTGACTTCCTACTATTCACCTTATTCTGTGATCTTCTGTAGCAGACATTTGGCTCATAGTGCTCTAGCTTTCTGTGTTATCTAGGTGAACTGCAATGGAAAACAACTGCAAATTTTCTGTCTGAAAGTAGGTATAACATTCTATGTCCTGATACACAGATAAAAGCCTCTTTTTCTTCATTTTCTCTCTTCATCTTTGTATTCATATCTCTCCTGCACGACAAAAGGTGATTTTGAAAATGAACCAACCAACTAAACAAACTGTTGTGTTACTTTTTTTTTATTTTATCTTTAAAAATACTGATATTTCCCCCAATTGAATTTTGCAGCCAAGCAACATAGAGATTTACTCTGATATCAGTTCTGTTAGTTCATTCACTGATTGTTGAAATCCTGAAGTATCAAGAGAATAAATGTATTTGGAGGCTACGGTTCCCATTGCAAAGAACTCTGAAATTTAATGTAGAAATTTAAATAAAAAGATCTTCATGGATCCAGTTGCCGAAATCTCTACTGAATTGACTACATTGGTTTAGTTTAATTCACTGGCTGAATAAACAATAAAAAATAAACAAATAGCTGAAGAAAAACTCTCTCTAAGCAAACCTTTCAGTACAGATAATAGTCAAGGGCAAGATAAAAGAGTTTTACACTAAAGACATCAAAGGGACTATTGAAAAGGAAGAAGGAAGAATAAGTCTCTCAGAAGATATAATTCTGTGACATGAATGAAAATTCTTCAATTTTAAAATCTTTCTTCTTGAAAATTTTTTTTTTTTTTTTTTTAGTTTAATCTCTTTACTACCTAGTGTTATTAAAACAGATTTACAAAGTGAATAACAGCACCATCAGAGCTCAGCTGGATCATCTGGGAATGACTGAAGACTTGGCTGTAGCCTCTAGTGCCCTAGTGGTGACAGAATTATGAAACTTCCCCCAGTACAGGAAATTGAGTGGAGCATAATTTGTGAAAGCTGCACTCAGAAGGAAAGGCAGCTTCAGACCTGTGGCTGAATATCAAACAAGAGCATCATTCCTGGAGAATGGGAGTTCTTGTGGCAATGCACCAGTGGGCGGGAAGGAGAATAAATTGATGTTTACCAACAGTGACGATAGAAACAAGGTGTAAAATGCAGGGACCAGTTTTGAAATATCAATTAATCTTCTGGTCCTATTAACTGGTAGTGTTATATGTCATGTCGTGAGCAGATATTAATACTATATTCAAGCTAAATTTTTCCTCATCTTATGTTTAGGAGAGAGTGTCACTCTCCCATTATCAATTACCAAATACTAAGGAACTATTCAGCACATGAAAGTCCATATGACAAATTATTTGACAACTTAACCCTAAAAATTTGGAGATTATGATTTTTCTAGTAACTTTTCTGCTGCTGCTTCAACCATGTGAAGGTTACTGAGAATATTTTACTCCCCAGATGCATATTGGAGGATATTTCCAGCCCTTTAAGTTTCATTTGCTCTTCTTCACACCATAGAGCAGAGTGAAGCATATTAGCTTGTGTTCATGATAAAAAGCCTAATTTAGAATTCACAGCATTGGTTTGCAATATGTTTGATGCTTTAGTCAGGATAGAGGTGTCTAGAGATTAAATCTACAGCTGTTGGAACATTTTTGAATACTGGGTGAAAACAAGTTATTAAGTAAAGCTTGAAAGTAGAATTAAACCTCTGAAGTGTAAGGTTTTCTTACTGTGGCAATCTAAATTTGCATACAAAACAAGTCAGGTAATAATTTAATTATTAAGATCTTCACCCAGTTCTGCATCAGTATACCTTTGCAACTGCCCAGGGTTCCACTGGCTTCATGGTTGCTTGAGTTTAGCTGAGGGTAATTTTGGAGTCAAAGGACTTTTTTTTTTT